>WNWU01000053.1:764901-782828 GCA_012654045.1 Ptyas mucosa
ATATATATATATATATATATATATATATATATATATATATATATATAAACTTGACTTGGGTTGACAACTAATGGTCTCTTCTTTCAAGTCCTGTGCCTTAACCACCAAACTCGCTCTCACCTATGTTTCTGTAAGAATTCTGTTATGAAATATGAAACATTTGGGGTCTTAAAAATAAGTAACAAAACCTGGGACATAATATATCACTAGTAAGCTGGCAAACAAGAAAGATGCCTTGGAAAAACAGTAACTACACAAGTTATAAGATGTAACAGTTTTTAAAAATAGCTTCTATATTTTGCTTGCATGAATTATGTATTAATGTTTCCTCGTTTCATCACTAGGAATGCATGAATATTCACAAATTAGTCTTGTGTGTAATCATGAATATGCATGATCGAGCCATGAATGACAAAAAGAACATCATGAATATTTACATTCTATATAAAGTGAAACCATGACACTTAATGATATAGTACCTACACTGAGACTTTTCTCCAGGTAATAGCTGAAGTGGCACAATATGCTGACAAAATAGCTGGCTTGGAATTTAGTGAAAATTGGCTGCCTCTTTGTATCACACACCTTTCCCCACCAAGAAAAAGAGAGAACTGAATTCATTTTCCACTTGAAAGCAAATAGCAATCTGAAGTGGCCATTATTAATCTCTTCCAGACCAAACCAAAGCACAACCTTCTATATTCAGAAAGGAAGCGAGATGGGGATTGAAAGGGAAGAAAAATGTTAGTGTTTTAGATACTATATATCCTCATTTTCAGCTATTTTATTGCCACAATATCATTTGGAGGTGATTTAGTCTGAGGAGCAATGACTAGTCCATGAACCACTGTGACTGGGAAAACTTTGAAACTGGGTCTCTCTGGTCTGGATCAATTGTTGCTCCTCACAAGTTTGATGGAAACTATTTACAAAAAGAAAAAAAAATCTTAGGCTGATTCATGATCCTCAGTTTTTAGAATCATAAGATCCTCTTATCCCCTTGGTTGAACAAGATAGCTTTGAAGCTAAACTATCCCAATAAGTAGGAAACAAACTAAACTAAAATCCAACAAATTGCAGCTTCATTTAAATCTAATTTATAAATGTAAATCTAACACAAATTCTCTTCTGCAATGTGATTAGTTACATAATCATAAATTATTCTGTCTCTATTTCCAGTTATCTAAGAAATTGTCAATTGAGAGATGCAGCCACTGGTTCTTTAGCAACTTCCTCATTTAGCAATCATTCATAAATATGACAGTAGTATTATTATTATTATTTTAAAAAAATCTTCTTACCAATGTTTATTTACAGTCAAATTTCATGTACCTAAGAACAAAAGCTTTCTGTCAGGCCTAGCACAAGACTACATAAAACAATCCAGGCAAAGTTCAGTTCTTTATTTGCATGCACCATATTAGGAGAATATCACCAGACTAAACCTGTACCACCCTAACCTAATGGATATACCCGGGGAGACTCTAAGAGAGTGGATATCCTGAATGTCTTTCTCTCCCCATGATCCAGCTTCAGACTGTGCTGTCTTGCCCTCTTCCTTGAAATATGCTCCCTCTTTCCTCACAACCTATTGCGTTACTACAGTTCATCATATCACCTCCCTCTTCATAGATAAATTCTATCCTCTCTTCATCATGAAAGTGATTAACGTTTAGTAAGTTTCCGATATCAGTCCAAGCTGGCCAGAAGTTTCTAATCAATTATTTAATGTCACAGAGCTGAGCTTAAATCATTTGCAATTAGTTCTTTTTAGAGAAGTGTGGAGAAAAACAGTACAGGAAGACAGAGCTTGTTTAAAGCAATCTGTCTACCCAGCAAGAGGGCAAATAAAATGGGGGGGGGGGAATGGGATGGCACAAGACACTCTAAAAGAGAACTTTAGGTGAGACAATCACAACCAGTGATCTTCACAGTCTTTCTGTCTCTCTCACTCACAGTGACTTTTTGCTTAGAGATCATCATTTCACTTCTGATTTAAGAAACAGATTTCAGTTGGTAAATGAGGAGTGGGTCCAAGTTAGTATCTCTCAAATCTGGGTAAACTATCTGAAATTGGGTAAAAGTGATATTTCTTGAGTTAACAACATATGAAACTGTTTACCCAATCACAACAGGGATTCATTTAAATTGACTTCAAGCGTTTTATCTATATCGGCTAAAAGTTTCAGTAATTAATGGAAGATTTTGCGAAGCATGGTTGTAATCTGTCCTTTTTGTTTTTGTTTTGTTTCTAAATAGAAAACACTAAACAGAGAAATACATCTGTCCATGTCAATGAAGATTTTCTCTTTCTTTCTTTCTTTCTTTCTTTCTTTCTTTCTTTCTTTCTTTCTTTCTTTCTTTCTTTCTTTCTTTCTTTCTTTCTTTCTTTCTGTCTTATAGTTGTTGTGAGGAAAGCAGGAAGAGGAAGATGTACTTGCCGGGAGGGCTTTTTATCAGGTTCGCCTGATTCACCAGTTGCGGCCCTTTCTGGATCAGGACTCGTTAAGTATGGTCACTCATGCCCTCGTCACTTCCTGCCTGGACTACTGCAATGCTCTCTACATGGGGCTCCCCTTGAATAGCAGCCGGAGGCTCCAGCTGGTCCAGAATGCGGCCGCGCGGGTGGTTATGGGAGCGACGTGGCACTCCCATGTGACGCCCCTCCTGCGCGAGCTGCACTGGCTCCCAGTGGTCTTCCGGGTGCACTTCAAGGTTTTGGTTACCACCTTTAGAGTGCTCCATGGCTTAGACCAGGGTATTTACTAGACCGCTTTCTGCCACCAGTAGCCTCTCATAAACCAGTACGCTCCCATAGAGAGGGGCTTCTCAGGGTGCCGTCAGCCAAACAGTGTCGACTGGCAGCCCCCAGGGGGAAAGCCTTCTCTGTGGGGGCACCTACCATCTGGAATGAGTTCCCCCCAGAGATACGGAGGATTCCAGATCTGTGCGCTTTCTGCCATGCCATTAAAACATTCCTTTTCCAGCAGACTGGCCTAGCCTAACCTCTTTTTAAATTGTTTTAAATTTTAAATTGGGTCTTATAAATTGCAGTGTTTTAAATTGTTTCCGGGCCATGGTATTTAATATATTTTAAATGCTTTTAATGTTTGTACTATATGTATTTTATCTTGGCTGTACACCACAGTACAGGAGTAGGGCGGTATATAAATAATAATAATAATAATAATAATAATAATAATAATAATAATAATAATGTTGTACTGGATATGTTCTCTGCCTTCAGTTATTTGTAAAATAATACAAGTGGGATACAAATAGATAGATAGATAGATAGATAGATAGATAGATAGATAGATAGATAGATCTGCCCATTTATACCAAACTCTGGGAGGTTCCCATTCAATAATTAAAATGACATAAAACTCTAAACACTAAGCATTCAAAACAAAAATATGGCACCAAGTCAAGGTTCTAACATGTAGTCACCTCATCCTGTCCTAGCACTTCAGGTCTTCAGTGCTTTTCAGAAGGCTAGGAGGTAAAGGCCTGCTGAACTTCAGTGGGAGGGGTATTCAATAGGGGAAGGGCTGCCACAGAAATGGCACATTATCTAGCTCCCATAAGGGAGCAGTTTTTAAGGGAAAAGAATAACTTATTCTTGGAATGATTAAAATTTTCCTTAGAATCTATATTGGAAATGGAAACCTTCCCATTAATGTCTTCTTTCCCTTGTTTTGAAGTTACTTACTCTTGCCCATTTTATCCTATCTGAAAAAAAATCCTCAAGGGTAGGAGTTCAAATAAATGTTTTCTTTAAGATTTGGTGCCGCTAATGCCAGGGAGGGTGCAGATCATGGAACAGTTAAACGAGTAATGTACAAACAGATATTCATATTGCTACCCAAACATACAATCTGGGTGTGTTTGTAACTGTGTAAATGCAGTAACATTTTACTACATCCAACAGAATTTGATTTAAAAAAAATTCTCTCTGAAAGAACATTCAGAAACAATTTCTCATTCATTTAGAGAATTTTTTAAATGCAAAATTGCTTGCCTTTCCTTAGTTTTTATTTGCACAGTATTGAGAGTCAGTTACAATTTCCATTTAAGAGTTGGGAACTGGGAGATCTGAGCTAAAGATGTGATGTAGTCATAATGCTGATTTAGTCTAGTAGCTATATTGCAAAGTCATATAGGAATGAATATCAAGTTATGAATATTTTTACTAGAAAACAGCATTTACTTCCTATTTAATTGTCAATTATTGCAAGAAGCATTGATTGGATGAACAGGAAGACTTCTGTATAGATTCAAGTAAACTGGAAACTGATTTTTCTAGAATAATTTGCTACTAAAAATATTTCTTGTGGAAAATTTTGCCCCGTACAAATCATAATTGAAAGCTCAACTTTTGAGAATAGCATCTCAACTATAGGGAAGATTATCTGAATTTTAACAGTGGCTGTCACTATGATTTGAATGTGTTTGTCTTTATGATTTAATATTTTATTTAATTTGGTTCACTGTTTGAATTACTTTTTATAAGTAATAAATTGTCCTAATTATAACTAAGCAGGATCACCCATAATTAGTTCTTCAATGAAGGAAATTTAAAGACTGTTGGCTAACTCGAAATCCAAACAAAAAAGGAACATAATGTATTTCTATTTGCCCATGTATTAGCCAGACTTCTTGTTTGTACAAAGATACCTTATGATAAATTTAAATCTCTTTTCTTTTTTACATCTAGTTTAGCCTAATGAGATTAAAGTCACAGTATTATAGTAATGTATTTTTCACCTGGTTTATACTTTCCTTAAATTGTATGCTGTTATTTAAATTATACTATTTAAGTTGCCAGGAAGTTAGCATCCAAGCTGATGAAATCTCATAATTTGAACTTTTAAAATACAATCAATTTCTGTAACCATATTACTGCGACTCTAACATTTTTTGTTTACCTAAATAAATTAATACATATAAGAGTCCTGAAACCCATCCTTTACTTTTTGTGGGTTGTTCTCAAGGATGTTACTTTTAGGAACCAAAGTTTTAAATTAAATGTATCCCAGAATCTGGAATATGTCTCTTGACTCTAGCCTATTGATAAGAACTAGCTGCAGCTTCCAGTTGGTCTGTAATTCAGCTCTATATAGAATACTTATCAGTAGTCCAATCATGACTAGTGTGAGTGACAGTCTGAAAAGTCTCTCTGTCAAAGAAAGTTGTAACTAGTGCATAAGATGGACATGTGTAAAGTAGTAGTAGTAGTAGTAGTAGTAGTAGTAGCTGCAAGTTCACAACAATGCACAAACTAGTTAAATTAGTAAAATATCATATTATAAAAAGCCAATAAAATATATTAACCAGCAATTCCGTAGGAAAATATCACAGTCTCTTTGCTAACTCTAGATTTTTGGTACTATAATGCTGATAAACAGTAAAATATAGATCACTAAATATCCCCAATTTTAATTGATTAAAAACATAAAAAACCCATAAGTCTTGTTGATAGAATTCAATACATGTTAGTCTACCTTTAAAAGCACACCAAAGAAGGATCTCAAGCAATCATTTTACAAACATAAAGAGTACTGCTGAATAATAAAGAGAATATGATATTCAATAATTTTTACAGTCCTATCAAAGGCACAGGTTCTGATAACCTAATAAAACTCATGGTTACTTGTATCTGTAGCACTATGGGAGTTTTGACTGTGTTTCAGCAATACCCAAAATAACCAACATTATTTCAGAATGGTTTGAAATTCTGCTCATTGTTCTCAGGATCTATAATTTACTTTTAATTTAGAAATCCACCAGTTTGGCCTCTTGGCATTAGGATTCAATTTACTATCAAGAATTCCTCACTCTTCAAACCAGAACCATGAAGATGTGATGAAAATATTCCATTCCATACAAAATATAGTAATTTCAGTGAGGGAAAAAAAAATCCCTTCACTGAGATGATGAAAGAAGGAGGGAGAAGAGGAGGACTACTCTTTAGCCATTGATTGTGATGTTTTTTGTAATTAAATCATGAAAATTATTTAATTGAATTGGCATTACATCTCTCATTTCTTGTCCTTCATCTCTAGTGACCAATTTTATGATCTAGCTCAACAGAACTTGATGTGTCCTTTGAGTATTCTCTGAATAAATGTGCATGGAACTCTGTGACAACAGGACCATGATTAGATAATAAAATGCAGTCAAGTGTGGCACGCAATTTATAAGATCAGCTCACAGTTGCTTGTTAACACTTTCCTGGAAAAATATGCAAGACTGACTGAACAGAAGTATCAAACCATTGCCTTAATACTAGTTTCTGGATTGTCTTAAATATGAAGACTGTTTATAGATAACTGCTAAGTATATTTTCCCTTACCAGTGTTTCCTATTTCATTTTGTCTGCAATGAATATCCACTTACTTTCATTTTAATGCAAAAGCTCAGAAATAATAAGTAAGCAATTGTCACTATTCCGAAATGTCATTAGTATTGAAGCACACTGAAAGCTATACTAAGAGAGGTGACTACAGATGTAAAGTCCATGTTTTGACAATGCTGAATAAAAGGAGCTGCTGAGCTTTAAAGTTAAAATAATATTTTAACTTTATGGAAAAATATCAAGAACACAGGAATACTCTTATGTTAAATCAGATTATTGGCTTACCTTGCTTAATATTTCCAGCACTAACTGGCAAGAACTCTGGTCTTTTTCATTCTTATATAAATATACCTGGGACTGAACATGGAGCTTTTATATATACTCCTATCTTTATGTGGCCTCTGATGGGAGTTAACTGTGAGTGAGTGAGGAGGAGAAGCTTTGTGAGTTCATGGCTGTTATGACATCATATAATACCAAAGCAGGAGCCCTGTTTGATTTTTCTCTCCAATAGGAAGGATGTGACATAGACCCTTGGGGGACTCAGTCTTGCTTTTTTTGTAATATTCCAATTATTAATTTAAAAATGCTCCTATCAATGTACATCCTTGTAAGTTCGCTCCATGTTCAAAGTCAAGCACAGAGGTGAGATTAATTAACGAAATGGTGTTGTTTTCTATATTCACTGCTACATTTCTGAATGACAACCTTCAGAGTGGTGTATTCATCTACTGTGCTAGGTTGTTTTTCAAGTTTGATTGTTGTAGGTAGAAAAAATGGGGGTTTTTTCCTCTCAATTTTCTAATTAAACAGGTTTGGGGTAAAACTTAAAAGACATATCTAGCAAGCTAATTAGATAGTAACTGGCAGATTCCTGCCTGTTGCCCCTTTTTGAAGATTGGGTTTCCAACAGGGAAGTACAACCCATGTTTCATCTATTTCTGAGAAAAGGCTAGTCAGAATAGGAACCTCTATTTAGGATAGGAACCCACTGGGAATCATTCATCTTATATATTACTGCAGATAATATCATCTCCAGCATCTTTTCAAAGACTTATGGGCTATCCTATAAATACATATCCTATCCTCTTTGGGGAAACTTACCTCATGGAACAGAGAAAATGTTAGAGGTGGGCTTTCTGAAAGGGTTGCCAATGAAGATGCTTCTGTAGTACAGTCATCCAAATTTTAATATTAAATTCACCATTATAAAAAACATGGAAGTGACTCCCAATGTCAGGTTAATATTACCAGGGATCCCTCAAGAAAAGCTTTTCCATCTCTTTGCTTGGACGGCATGCTTTCTGCATTTCTTAAAAGAAGATCGTGTAAGTGCATTGCTGAATAGCACCAGATGTATGATATCAAAGTGCATAAGTTACAACAATAATGTCTCCTAACCTAAACTAGGTCATGATTAAAAACTTGACTCAACTCTCTACAAATAAGGACAATGGCAATCTATCTTCCTGCAGTTATCAATCTGAAATAAATGTGAGCAGGTTGGAATGATGTACAATTTGTTACAAAATAGATGGTGTTTTTAAACTATTCCAAATATCTGCATATGCAGATCAGATACAGATTTCTCATAATAAAAAGCAAGCTATGCCAATATATAGAGCTGTTTCATTATAACTTAACCTTAGTGTAAAATGCAATATGAACAGCAATTCAAATTAGACAGCTATCAAGCTCTTCAGCAGATTGAAATTTCAGTTCTGTTATGTTACATGCTAAAATATAGTTTGAGATGCACACATTTGGACTAAAGTTGATACATATCACAGATACATTTAGAGAGTGAAACAGTCCAAGACTTTCAGATCTTTGCTGAAGAAAGACAAAACTTGGTAAAAATATAAACTCTGCATTAGATCATTGGCAGTATCTGGAGGTTGAGGTACAATCTAAAAAACCTAGAAAGACTAATTTTTCAATTGCATTTCCCCCCAAGAAATCTTTATTTTCAAGAAGACATGCTGGCTCACATCTGGTGGACTTGCAGGAAAGTGAGGGCTTTTTGGATAAAAATCTGGTGGGTTATGCAAAATGTTTTAAAGAAAAAAAATACAATTTTCTCCGCAATTTTTTCTATTGGGTATAGCTAAAGACTTTACACTGGGTGAAACTAAACTGATTTTGTATATGGTGACAGCAGCTAGGTTGTTGATTGCCCAACATTGGAAGAGTGATGTTTTACCGACTGTTGACCAATGGACTCAGAAGATGGCTGGATTTGCAGAAATGGCAAAGATTTCAGCTTTTTTAAAAGATCAGACGCATGAGAAGTATATACAGGAATGGAAATTATGGATTGAGTATGTACAGAATAAGTATCAGACTAGAAAATATTATATCGCTTTTAGTTGAGATGATTATGTTAGTAAATATAGAAAAAAGATATGGAAGATTGAATAACATATATATTGTTTGGGAATATTAGCATTGCATATAATGGAAGTCAAGGGGGGGAGGGAAGAGGGTGGAGGGGGAGGGCTAGGGTGGGGGTGGGATGAAATTATATATTGTCTTTTATATGTATTTTATAATGTTGGGTTAGGGGGGGAAAAGGGGGAAAGTTTGTATTTGTAAAACTTTTTCAATAAAAAAAAAAGAAGACATGCTAGCGATAAAATATAATCAATGATCCACTTCTCAAATTTCACCGTAGAAATATATGATGAGTCATGTGATCTACAGATTAAAGTGATCATAGCTTTGAAGAGGTTGGATTAAAGCTGACTGCTGGAATCAGCAAATAAATAATGTAAATCTAGGGCTATTGAGTCTATTGACAGATGAAGGGAAGAAAAGAAACAGGCAATTTACAAGGTCACTGTGCAAAAGTTTGAATGAGTAATGTAAAAACAATTCAAAACAAAACCAAGACACTGGACAATATTTGATTTTAAACCTATGACTGTCAGAAAGAGTATGTGAAGAAAAAAAGGAGGACATGTTCTTTTTGCAAAATGTCTTGTAGCTCTAACAGCTGTATTTAAATACTTTTTAAAAACCCTTATTTATTTATTGGGATTTTGACACCTGACAGCAAGACAATTCTGCTAAATTGACAATTTTTAAAAGAATATGTAATTTAGAAATGAAAGTGACCATCCAGACAAAACCAGATAACACCCCATACCCCCCCCCCAAAAAAATCCAACAGTGTTCCAGAGACCTTATAATAGACCAGTGGTGAAATCCATTTTTTTTACTACCGGTTCTGTGGGCGTGGCTTGGTGGGCATGGTGTGGCTTGTTGGGCATGGCAGGGTAAGGATACTGCAAAATCCCTATTCCCTTCCCACTCTTGGGGGAAGGATATTGCAAAATCTCCATTCCCACCCCACTCTGGGACCAGCCAGAGGTGGTATTTGCTGGTTCTCCAAACTATTCAAAATTTCCACTACCGGTTCTCCAGAACCTGTCAGAACCTGCTGGATTTCACCTCTGTAATAGACCTTATTGTCCTGGCAATAGAGCAGGATTTGAAGAACCTATAGAAGAGGGGACGCCAACCTTTCAGACTTCAGGGTTCACTAAATTCATAACTTTCAATCCATGAATATGAATTAGTGACGAGATGGGGTCCTTCAGGCACTTACTGTGGCCGCCTGTTAAAAGAGAAGCGCCTAGGGTCAACCCTAGCTTTGCTGTCCATTGCAGCTAGGAATCTCAAATACGACCAAGAATGAATATTTGTCTTGTAGCCAGGCTGGGCGCTAGATGACCCCCCCCCCCTGCAAACTCTGTCTCTCAAGGAGCCCGACTGAACTTTCGTGAACCACTCCCTGGAGCACCTGGACTCCCAAGGAGGAAGGGAGACTGGAGCTACTAAACAGGCAGCAAAGCTAAATGCCTGAAGGACCCCATCCCATCAGCGAATGGGATTAATTGCTTTGATAGGCCGTATCCAGCCCAGGGGCCATAGGGATCCCTAACTTAGTGCAATATAAAAAATGCAGAAATGCAAAGATTTTTCTGTGGACCACCAAAATTTTCTCACGGACCACCAGTGATCCACAGATCACCAGTTGGTGACTGCTGCTATAGAACATTTCAGGAATGGACGCCATATGTATTCTGGGGTGATTCTGTTCCAGAGAGCATGTACTGCAACAGATGAGGCATTCTTCCTTGGTTCCACAAGATGACAATGTTTAACTAAAGGGACTTTGAGAGTCCAAACTGAAGAGATACTGTCAGCCTGAATATACTGGATGGGCAGAAACAATTGGACACAAGTAACCATGCCATATGCCATGAAGAGATTTATGGGTGATGAGCACCAGTTTTAAACCACCCAGAAGATGAGTGGTAAGCAAGGCAGTTTGTGAAGCAGGAATGAGACATAGTTGTAATGAGAAGTGCTCATGACTATGCACACTATTGCATTTTGAACTAGCTGCAGCTTCCAGTTGGTCTGTAATTCAGCTCTGTATAGAATACTTATCAGTAGTCCAATCATGACTAGTGTGAGTGACAGTCTGAAAAGTCTCTCTGTCAAAGAAAGTTGTAACTAGTGCATAAGATGGACATGTGTAAAGTAGTAGTAGTAGTAGTAGCTGCAAGTTCACAACAATGCACAAACTAGTTAAATTAGTAAAATATCATATTATAAAAAGCCAATAAAATATATTAACCAGCAATTCCGTAGGAAAATATCACAGTCTCTTTGCTAACTCTAGATTTTTGGTACTATAATGCTGATAAACAGTAAAATATAGATCACTAAATATCCTCAATTTTAATTGATTAAAAACATAAAAAACCCATAAGTCTTGTTGATAGAATTCAATACATGTTAGTCTACCTTTAAAAGCACACCAAAGAAGGATCACAAGCAATCATTTTACAAACATAAAGAGTACTGCTGAATAATAATGAGAATATGATATTCAATAATTTTTACAGTCCTATCAAAGGCACAGGTTCTGATAACCTAATAAAACTCATGGTTACTTGTATCTGTAGCACTGTGGGTATTCACAATAAGATGTATATCACAAGTAGTGGCATATTTAAGTCCATGAAATTCATATGGATTTTTCATTGAGTTCACATTTCATCCTTGTGATCTTGTAAAGTAGATGATATTATAACATCGTGCCACAAATGGACTCTTTCTCCATTGAGTTTGGAATCAGGAATAGCAGAATTATACAGAATAGTGGTCCATTTCTAATAGACTAGCTATCATATATTCAGAATCTGGATATTTGGAGTAGATGCATGTTTCACCATGAAATTAATCTAGGAATTACTTGGGAATTTATACAAATCTCTGCTCAGCAGGATTTCCAGAAATTTAAGTTGCCTATCAAATCCTTCCCAAATGTGTTCCATTCTCCTGGATGCCACTGTTTCATTTAATTTTGAGCCTCAAAATTTAGTTTCAAGCATTCAACATTATTTCTATCTCACTGGGAATATGATGCCATGCTAAAATCAAAATTCCTTCATGTATAATATTTTTAATTGGAAGGAATCTTTTTAACTGGCTCATTGTTAGATCAGATTGAATAAACTTTTTAAAAGTCTATTCAATATAGCACCAACTAATAGCACCAACTAATTTCAAAGGAGAAACAAGGAAGTGAGGAGAGGGAGAGGGAGGGAGGGAGGGAGGGAGAGAAAGTCAAGTCAAAAACTACTATGAAAAATCAATGTCCTTGATCCAATTTTGCCTTTAGGAATTGATTGCTTCTACTAGAGTTCTTTATTATGTCTACTATTCATTCATTCCTTTCAAAATTTCCCCCAAGCAAGTATCTCAAATCTTGATTAAAGAAAGGAAGAATGGAAGAACAAAATAAAGAAAAAATACAAAGGAATGATGTTCCCCTTCATCAAGACAAGTACAAATAATTTCAGAAACAACATGTTTTCTAATATTTCAACCAAAAAGCTCTTCATCCCTTATCTTATTTAACAAATAATCATTCAATCTTGATCAGCAAAAGTATTTTAAAAAATAATATAACAATGTATATACACAAACAAACAATAATAAATATGAATAAACTTTAAACAAGTAAATAAATTTTATATTCTTCACTTTACTTTTACACAGTACCTTATCATTTCCTGAAAAATACAATAAAACTCTTTTTCCCATGTCTTATATCATATTTATAAACAAATCTTTAAAGCCTCATTCTAACTAACTCAAAGAACATTGCATTAAGAGCTACTACAATGTGTTGAAAATTTTTAATCTTTATTCCCTTCAAACAATGTCCCACAAATTAATTTCTTATCAATTTCTCTTCATCTCTTCTCAGTTTTAATACCATAATTTATCACTTTCGCTAAAAACAAAAAAAATCTCTTCTTCCAATACTTATGTATACACAAATATTTTAACTTTTCAGTCTTTGGTCCTAGTCAAGAAAAAACCATTAAAAGCTGATAGGAAAAAAAAATCATATATATTTTAACCTTGGTCCAATAAACCAACTTTAAAAACCTTTTTACTTTTAAAAGTATTAATGTTTATTCCTTTTAAATAATATCTCAAAAGCTCATTTCTTTTTTCTCCCTATCTTTTTTTCTGAAATTCCTTAATAAGTGTAATACATCTTTTTTGTAAGTTCAAAGTGAGAAGATTGTCTAAGTCACTCTTTTGAGTTGGATCCACACATTCAAGTAACACTTCTGGTTTATTATTTGTGTGTCCCTTTTAGCTTTCAAAAGATCAGCCAGTTTTATAATATCAAAGTTCTGCATATCATCTTTGTCAGTATCATTCTAAAACCTGTCAATTTTAAATCCATATCCAAAACAGCCTGATTCTTAACTCTTCCATCTCTTCTTTTGAACCCATTTTTATAGTTTCAGACAATTCAATTTACAGGAAGTTCTAGTATTAGAAGATTAAATCAAATTAACATCTCAATTTATTCCGTAGCGGAATGCCATTGGAATTGATGGATTATCTTTAGAAACATGACAAAGGACAGAGAGAAAATCTACAAAACTTCTAACTAAATTGCCCCAGCAAATCTGGAGAAGCCACAATAAATCTGGAGAATTCAGTTTATAAAAAGGTAAAGGTTCCCCTTGCACATATGTGCTAGTCATTCCTGACTCTAGGGGGCAGTGCTCATCTCCACTTCAAAGCTGAAGAGCCAGCGCTGTCCGAAGATGTCTCTGTGGTCATGTGGCTGGCATGACCGAATGCCAAAGGTGCACGGAATGCTGTTACCTTCCCACCAAAGGTGGTCCCTATTTTTCTACTTGCATTTTTTACATGCTTTCAAACTGATAGGTTGGCAGAAACTGGGACAAGTAACAGGAGCTCACCCTGTTATGCGGCACTAGGGATTCAAACTGCTGAACTGCTGACCTTTTGATCGACAAGCTTAGCATCTTAGCCACTGAGCCACCGCATCCCTATTCGGTCTATATACTAATACAAAATAAAGGAGTTTTAAGAGGCTGTGGAACTATCACACAACTTTCTTAATTTCACAACATTGTAAAATAACGCTTGGAATCATCCAATGCAAATTAGTGTATTACATAGAAAGTGAAATGCCAGAGGTTCAATCTTTTTCTTTTTCTTTTTTTTTAAAGAAAAGGTGAAAGATATTGCTGATACAACCTGGATAATTGAAAAAGGTAGAAAAATACCAAAAGGAAATCTTCATTGACTACAGAAGGCCTTCAGTTGTACTGATTATGTCTAGTTGTAGAATGTGCTTAGAAAGATAACAATATCAAAACATCTCATTGTTCTCTTGCAAGACATGTAAACAGTTTAGGAGCAAACAGTTTTGAAAGAATATGATGAAACAGGTGGTCCTAATTTATAATGTAGTAAGATAAGGTTATATATTCTGTTCTTATTTATTCAATCTGTATGCTGTGTATATATGGTATGAGTATGTTTATGCATATTTGTATATATATATATATATTTGTGTGTGTATCAGGATATCCCTACTAATGAAATCCAAGAAGTTGAATGAGGAAAAAAAATGGGACTAAGGTTAAGTATAAAGAAGACTAGTGACAACAGATACACAAGTAACCTTAGAATTGACAATAAAGGTACTAAAGTAATAAACAGCTTCTGCCTTTTAGGATTGAAAATAATCAATAAATGAAGCAGAAGTCAATAAATATGTAGACTAGTACTTGTTAAAATAGCAATGAAAAAGATATTCAGATATAGTGCTGTATCTGTACCCCAAAAAGTGAGAATTGTGCAAGCAATGGTTTTTCTTATGATACTGTATGGAAAAGAAAGTTGGATTTTGAAGAAGCTGAATAGAAGGAGTTTTGACCATTTTGCATTTATTGCTGGAGAAAACTCGTGAGAATACTATGAATAACCAAGAAAACAAAACATGTATTACATAATAATAATAACAATAAATCTGGATTTGAGATACAAACAGCTAGACTCAAAGCTATCACATTTTGCACATAATATATAAGTACCCAGCTCCTTTGAGAAATCTATAAAACTGGGAAAAGCAGAAGGAAGAAGATATTGATGGACTTGTTTACAACAGCAATGAATGCATCATTGACAGACCTAAAAGGCCAATTTGGAGACAGATCATCTTGGAGTAACTCTATTTCTTTGGTTGCTAAAAGTCTACACTAACTTGATGACACTTAATCAATGAATCACCAGCAAGTCATGCAGCACTGAAAAATAGACATGATAGTTGAAAGGGTCACCTTGATTGTCAACTTAACCTCTTTGTAAAGCCAGAGAGTAGCTGGTCTCCTTTCACTGCAATAGTTGAGTCTATGATACCATTCCCAGAGATTAATATAATGAGTATGTTAGTAAGTTAACAGTATGTCAATGTTTACTCATACATTTATATCTTCCTATAAACCCCCCACCCCCAAAAAACTAAATATGATATAAAAATTAAATGAAAACTTACAATCTCCCTAAGTCACCCAATATCCTTTTTTTAATTTTTCTTTATCTATTTAACTTAGCATTGCATATATTTTCTGAAGTCACCATTATAATTATTTTGGCTATATGCAAAACATGGCTGGTTCTATTTCAGGGAACTTGAGCAGAGGTTGGAGCAATTATGTACTATTTACATAAAATGCGGAATTAGGTTTCACTATGTACTTCACACTTGTAAGTGAAAGGTTTAGTATTTCCCTCACCCATGTTGAAAACTTAAAGGCTTGTAAATAGACAGTCACAATATTAGAATCCTGCCACATGTACTATAATAGCAAAAATGAAATATACATTTTACTACAACAAGAAAATGTATGCTTAAAAATGCCACATCAGGTAAATGTCATACTTGATAATGATATTGTAAAAATTGCATTAAAAGGAAAGTTGTTCTGACAATTGGCATTATAAACACTGTAAATGCCAAAAACAATATTTCATTATTTGAAATATGAAAACAAGTTTTCATTATTTAAGAAAAGTTGCAGATTTTCTTAAATATGTGATGATGGTGATGATGATGATGATGATGATGATGATGATGATGATGATGAACTAAAATACAATTTTCTAAAACTGGTTGTATTGTATTCAGCTGCACTTTTTATGCCTGTAATTGGCTTTAGAACAGGACTAGTATCCACCATCATGGACCCTAATCCTGGTTCATCTGCAGCTAGAAATTGAGCTCCCTGGTTTAGTGGCAATTATCTTTAAACCACATAAGTCAGTAGTGCTTCATTTTGGAACATCCTATCAGATAATCAATCTTATCTTAACCTTCATTCTGCAACACTTAATATTCTGTTCATAATTTTCTTGTCTTTTTTCTATTGCAGCTGTAAACAGTCTTAAGAAAATGTCAGTGTCTCTCCTTCACACAAACTCAACAAGATCATTGGTTTTACAATGTGATTATCTACATAAGTCTTGACATTTTATACTTAATTATATTTAGGGAAAGGAAGCACAACTGCAAAGAGCTTGCTCAAGTTGAAGAGCTACTCATTCAAATTAATTAAACATGTTCCTCATTATTATTATTTTTTACAGTGAGCATTAACAGCATCTTAATATCTTGCCTTTTACTGGTCCTAGATGCTACTAACCAGCACAACTCATAGACAGAACATACTGCAAATTCCATTTTAAAGAATTCCATTATATTCCAGAATATGTTTGAGCCTTATCTAGTTAATTATGTGTCATAGTTCTTTCCATATATTGCACAATTGAATATGCTATATCAAGGGTCCCTAATCTCTGGGCCATGGCCTATTTGGAATTGGCTGCAGCCATGCAAATGGCTGGTTGGAGCATGCACATACAGCTCAACTTGTGCAAGTGGTGGGTCAATGGGTAATTGTGCACATGCACGCCCGCCCCCAGTCATGCAGGTTGAGCTGTGCATGTGCACAGTGGCCCAGTTTCCCTCTCCCCCACAGCTGGGCTACCAAGCTACAAAGATTGAGGACCGCTGTTCTATATTATATACAATATTTCGTTGATGGATACCTTCTTAATGGACAAAGAATAAATAATTGGTTCTTGGATAGTAACAATAAATCAATTATTTTTTTTATAATTATCCCTTTTCTCTACCAGTTTGTGATTGAAAAAGACATAAAAGAAAATGTATGTTCCTGTGTCCATTTCTCCTAATGGACATGTTTTTGTATGGCTATTTTGTTGAAAAAATGTATTGCAAAATTCAAAGGGGTAGGAGCAAGTGTATTTTAGCTGAGGATATGCAAGCAATGAAGGGACATGTGAAAAGAAAAATGAAATTAATAACTTTGCAGTCCCAACACCTTTGTTTCCATATAAATTTACTCTCTGTGATTTGATTTTGAACTATTATTGAATGGTAGTTTAGAACAAGTATAGGCTGGGATAAGGGAGAATGATGATGATTTAAATGAAACTGTTACACTTGGTGTATACTTGTTCTAGAAAGCAACGTTGTATTAAAAAAGTGTAACAAAACAAGCTGACTCATAGATAATATGGGATGATGGTAACATTTCTTATTGTTAAGAATAAATGTGTTAAAGGTCCAAAAGAATGGACTGTGAACTGTTGGAGGTAGGAACAAATAAATATGATTAGTATTTGTGAAAATGGGAAAGCCAAATCCAAAACTTTATTCCCCAGCTATTAGAGTTCTGTCTTTACTTTTGGTGGTGATTATATATAGATTTGCCCAGTGCTGAAGATGGATATTAAGTTCTGAATATTGAGTATAGAAGTCCTGCCCTCAACAAAACACATTACACATCTCAACATGTTATTATTATTATTATTATTTTGGAGGCTGTTGTGGCCATCTGTTCTGTGAGCCTTATTTCGATTTGCTAGTCAGCTGGAAAGTTGCCTGAAAGTAGAGGTGCCAAACTCTAGTATTTCAGTAGAATACTACAAAGAACTACTGACACAATAGAAAATTTCCCTTTTCTTAAATGAATGTTCAATAAAATGCTCTTTCATATTGAATTATAGCTTTGGAAAATCATGCTACAGTGGATACACATTTCATTTCATTATTTATACATAGTTACGCGCACACATAAATATATATATATATATATATATATATATATATATATATATATATATA
>WNWU01000053.1:791764-803415 GCA_012654045.1 Ptyas mucosa
CTCTCTCTCTCTCTCTCTCTCTCTCTCTCTCTCTCTCTCTCTCTCTCACACACACACACATCTAAGTCATCTGAGGAAGGATTTTTTTTCTTTCTTTCCCAGTTTAGCTGAATGACAAGTGATCATACAGTGTGTCACTCAGAATAAGCATATACAATCATTTTATTCATTACATTATTATTATTACTGTTATATACTGTTTATAAAATCTCACATACATATTGCACATTGACCTACACATCCACCTCCACCTCATGGTGGTGAAAACACCTAATATCCTGCTTTCTATTTTCTCCAAAACAACAACGCAGTGAGAGAGGATAGATTGAGAGAGTCACTGGCCCAAAGTCACCAAACCAGCTTTCATGTCTAACAGAATTTTAAAACTCATAGTCTCCTGATTTCTATTTACTGGGTGCTGTGGAACAATGGATTTCAACCTTTTTCTGTGAACTTAACCATATGGTTGCTGTAAGCAAGAAGAAAGGTATTCTTTTCTAATTAATTTCTAATGTTAAAATTTCAATTTCTAATTTCAATTTATTTTTTATTTATCACCTGCTGTTTTTTCATTAAGAGATCTATTGTACACAAGTAATTTTCAATAGGTTTAACAGTATTGTGTGAGGAAGATGAGTGGAAATGTGCGATAAAAATAAATAAAGTATTCAATATTTATGGTGTTGAAATTAGCACACACACCGTGATGTGATAATTATGACAAACAGATAATATATCTGGAAGTTAAGTTTGGGTGGTCCCCTCAAAAATATATGTAACCTCCTAAAAATATGGTATGACCCCAAGTGTGGGGGCATATGACCCATATTAAGAACCACGGGTGTAAAAGATGGTTACACAGAATAATATCTGAGATAGAATTATACTTAGCTATACCAACTCCATTTTCCCTGTAAACAAGGAATTTGCTTAGTCACGGGCTAAACAATTGGAGTATTATATCCCTGCAGGATGTGGCAAACATTTGGAACAAGACCTACTCTGGCTATTTTTATTACAGATAGAAGAATTTATAGAAACCTAAGTGCTAACTGCTGAAAACAGAAGACTTGAAAACTGAAGACTGACTTTCTTTTTTTTTTTCAGTTGTATTCAGTACTTTAGTACTTTAGCAGATGGATGAATCTGCTAGATCAGTGATGGCGAACCTTTTTGGTGTTGCGTGCCAAAAGTCCAAGTGCGAGAGTCTTCTCGTGCTCTCGCGTGCCAGTACCCATAATGCAATGGGCACCCCCATTTACACATGCGCACATGACCCCCTCCCCATGCTAATGCGCATGCACCTCACACTGCACATGCGCACATGCAACCCCCACTGCGCATGTGTGCGCCCTCTACGCATGCGCCCTCACTTTTTCCAAGAGGGCCGGCGCGCCATTTCCCGGAGGACAACCAGTTACCCTGGCAAGACAGCTGTTCCCAAGCCGGCAGCAGCGCTCTCGGCCCTACCTGCCAACTCGCCAGTGCCCCATTCACCCATCCCAGCAGAGGCCTTTTGCCCACGCTGCTCCCCCAGTCAGAAGGGGTGCGGGGAAACATGCGAGGAGGCCGCGGTTGCCGCCTTCTCCAGTTGGCGAGCGGCTGAGGCTTGCGATGAACGGTGCAAGCAGGACCGCAGCTCCGCCCCCCCGGCTGTAAATGCGCCTTGCGGGAGCGGAGGCTCGTGAGAGTCGAACCCTCCTGCCTGCCTTACAACGGGCCTTTCCAAGGCAGGGCTGGGCTCTCCAACCTTGGCAACTTTGAGAACTCTGAGAGTTCTCAAAGTCCACAAATCTTAAGGTTGCCAAGGTTGGAGAGCCCTGTTCCAAAGGGCGCCTCCACCCGTGACTGAAGCAGCTGGAGTTGTGGCTGTGCCGGCCGTCCCATCCCCCCCACCCCATTCGGCTCCCTTCCCCCTGGCCGCCCCCTGCTGCCATCGGGCTCAGCGCCTGCAATCACCGCAAATGGGAATCCTCCACGCTGCCAGCGGATCCCGGGTTTCCTCCTCACTGCGTTCCGAGGGACCCAGCAAGGGAGCACTACGACCCCGGCTGTGCTGCACTCTCCCCCGAGGTGGCCCCGGCTGGACCGCTACCCAGCCCGGCGAGCAGAGAGCGAAGGGGCAGCGTCTCCGGCCAGCCCTGCACCTGCTCTCTGCTTGGAGGACCCGCTCTTGGCCTCCGACTGAGGGAGTCAGCCCTCTCCATGGGGAAACCCACAGCAAAACACGGGGAGAGGAAACCCGGTTGCGGCTGCTGGTTGGGGGGCTCGGCCCCCGAGCAACGGCAGCTTCTGGCCTCACTAACGTGGGGCAGAAGGAGCGCGGGGGAGTTTGTGAGGGCCGCTCAGAGGGACCTTTGGGGAGGTTTGAGCAGCTGGAGATTGAATGAAAAAATCTGGAAAAGCTAATAAACTAAACAATTGATCTGATACAGAATTTTCCGGCGATAGCGTGGGCTGGGACCAGCCGCTGCCTGAAATGCAATGCATGTATCCTGTAGCTTGCATAAACCGCTCCCGCCCCTTTCAAAATAGCCACCCAGCGCTTCTCTTGGGTGCTCAGGGCCGGCAAGAAGAGGGGGGGGAGAGGCAGGTGCGCCAGCGGAGATGGGCTTTGGCTCCTCGTTCTGCTACGACCCCGAATCCTTGCTTGGGCTCCTCCCTGCTGGGTGCTGGGCTTCCTGGGAAGCCCCCTGTGCCTTTGCTGCCTCGGAAAGAGAAAATGAGTCTGCGGAGAAGGAGGAGGCGGCTCTGAAATGTGCATTTCCAGGGAAGAAAGGATTTTCAGGTGGCAGCGCAGGCTGGGACCAGATGCTGCCTGAAATGAAATACACTTATCCCGCGGCTTGCATAAACCGCTCCCGCCCCTTTCAAAATAGCCACCCGACGCTTCCCTCAGGCGCTCAGGGCCGGCAAGCGGCTCTTCTTCTGAGAAGGGGGGGGGAAAGGCAGGCATGGGCTTTGGCTCCTCGTTCTTTGGCTTCCTCATTCTTTCCGAGGCAGCCTTTGCTGCTTCAGAAAGAGGAAAGAGAAAATGAGTCTGTGGAGAAGGGGGAGAAGGGCGCACGGCTCTGGAATGTGCATTTCCAGGGAGGAAAGCATTTTTGGGCGGCAGCGGGGAGGAGCCCAAGCAAGGGTTCGGGGTTGCAGCAGAACGAGGAGCCAAGCCCGTCTCTGCCGGCACACCTGCCTTCCCCCCCCTTCTTCTTGCTGGCCCTGAGTGCCCAAGGGAAGCGCCGGGTGGCTATTTTGGAAGGAGTGGGAGCGGTTTATGCAAGCTGCGGGATAAGTGCATTCCATTTCAGGCAGCGGCTGGTCCCAACCCACGCTGCCACCTGAAAATCCTTTCTTCCCTGGAAATGCACTTTCCAGAGCTGCCTGTCCTTCTCCTTCTTCTCCGCAGACTCATTTTCTCTTTCTGAGGCAGCAAAGGTGCAGGGGGCTTTCCAGGAAGCTCAGCACCCAGCACGGAGAAGCCAAAGCAAGGATTCAGGTCACAGCAGAATGAGGAGCCAAGCCCATCTCTGCTGGTACACGTGCCTCTCCCCCCCTTCTTCTTGCTGGCCCTGAGTGCCCAAGAGAAGTGCCGGGTGCTATTTTGAAAGGGGCAGGAGTGGTTTATGCAAGCCGCGGGATAAGTGCATTGCATTTCAGACGGCGGCTGGTCCCAGCCCGCGCTGCCACCTGAAAATTCTGTATCAGATTGTTTAGTTTATTAGCTTTTCCAAATTTTTTCATTCAATCTCCAGCTGCTCAAACCTCCCCAAAGGTCCCTCTGAGCAGCCCTCACAAACTCCCCTGCGCTCCCTCTGCACCACGCCAGGAGCTGCCGTTCCTCAGGGCCCGATCCCCCCAACCAGAAGCCGCAGCCGGGAACTGGAGCTCCACTTTCCCTGAAAGGCTGGCAAGCTTTGATTCCATCCTCGGGGCTGCCGCCTCGCACCGGGTTGCCTCTCCCCGCGTGTTGCTGTGGTTTCCCCACGGAGAGGGCTGACTCCCTCAGTCGGAGGTCAAGAGCGCAGCGCCAGTTCGCGGCCGCTTCTCCCAGGGCAACTCGGCTCAGCATTGTTCCTAAAGCTGGCAGCGAGTCCTCCAAGCAGAGAGCAGGTGCCGGGCTGGCCGGAGATGCTGCCCCTTCACTTTCTGCTCACCGGGCTGGGCAGTGGTCCAGCCGGGGCTGCCTCGGGGGAGAGTGCAGCACAGTCGGGGTCGTGGGGCTCCCTTGCTGGGTCCCTCGGAACTCAGCAAGGAGGAAACCCGGGATCCGCTGGCAGCATGGAGGATTCCCAGTTGCGGTGATTGCAGGCGCCGAGCCCGATGGCAGGAGGGGGCAGCCGGGGGGAAAGGAGCGGGGGGGGAACGGGACGGCCGGCACAGCCACAACTCCAGCTGCTTCAGTTGCAGGTTGCAGGCGCCCTTTGGAACAGGGCTCTCCAACCTTGGCAACCTTAAGATTTGTGGACTTTGAGAACTCCCAGAGTTCTCAAAGTTGCCAAGGTTGGAGAGCCCAGCCCTGCCTTGGAAAGGCCCATCGTAAGGCAGGCAGGAGGGTTCGACTCTCACGAGCCTCCGCTCCCGCAAGGCGCATTTACAGCCCGGGGGCGGAGCTGCGGTCCTGCTTGCGCCGTTCATCGCAAGCCTCAGCCGCCCACCAACCGGAGAAGGCGGCAACCGCAGCCTCCTCGCATGTTTCCCTGCACCCCGTTCTGACTGGGGGAGCAGTGTGGGCAAAAGGCTGCTGGTCCACCAGTGGTCGGGACTGCGCAAGTAGCTGGCGCGGGGAGGGAGGGAATCCCTGGCTTACCTTGCTCTGCTCCCTTAGGAAGTGACCGCTGGGATTCCCTCTCTGCATCTTTTGGCACGCGCACCAATTGCCGGTCTTTGTGTGCACATGCACGCCAGAAATCAGATCAGCTGGCCGGTGCGCATGCGCACTCTGGAAACAGGAAGATCATTTTCCTGGAGTGCGCATGTGCAATGGGCGGCTGCTGTTCCAATTTCTACCACGCCCGTGCACATGAAAACAAGATGACCGCTGTACTAGAACCCGGAAGAACAACAGGCGATGGCTCCGCGTGCCCGGAGAAATGGCTCTATGTGCCACTTCCGGCACGCGTGCCATAGGTTCGCCAACACGGTGCTAGATGCTTTCATAGTCAATTATATGCCTTCCTTTCATTTTATTTTTTAACAAATCTGAATCTATGTTTGATTGACCATGTACTTTGATTGCCCAAGGAAAAGTTGGTCATGTTTTTGGTGTGCTTGACCAGACTATTCAGACTCTTAAGAAAGGTACTGGAGATTTAACAAATTGTGTCTGATTTAATAGAAGGACAGACTTGGAACCATGTCACTTAGGTGACTGAGAAGGGAGAAGAATGTTAAGAGAAATTTTCTCCAATAGCAATAAAGAGGAACCTAAAGGCTGATGTAGAGTTGACTGCAACTTCCTATAGCCGTCATGGTATATCTATGCTGCAAAGGGCTTGATGGGTAATCATAGGTTGTAGATGGCCACAGACAGGCCAACACAAACCCAACTCCCAACTGCACATTGTGCAGAGATGTGTATCTTACATGCTGACTGGTTGATCTCGTTTCCTGTTCTATGATTTGCTGTTTGAGTATCCCCTAACCAGAAGGTTAACATTTGCAGACGAATAAATGCAACGGCTATGCAACTGACTACAAACGGGACACATATGTTCCCTCAGGTCAGTAATGGAGAAGTCTGCTCTACCCTTAAGGCACCAGGGAACAAAAGTCATACTGAGTCTAAAACAAATCACCAAACAAATTGATTTAGTTTTAACCACCATAGAGTTTGTATGTAGTTATTTCTCATCTTCTAAATGAGGAAGGTCAAGACATATGAAAAGACTCCAACAAAAGGTATGATATGGAAAACATGCTATTTGTACTGAGAAATCAAAACACAAAGAAATCAAACCAATTATTTTAGCAATTTTTTTAAAAAAAACCTAAATTAATTAATTTATTAATTAATTTATTAATTTATTAATTTATTAATTTATTAATTTATTAATTTATTAATTTATTAATTTATTAATTTATTAATTTATTAATTTATTAATTAATTTATTTATTTTATTAAATTTGTATACCACCCTTCTTCTGCTGGACTCAGGGTGGTGCACAGCCAAAAATAAAAAAAACATTCCAATACAAAATTTTAAAATTTTAAAAGAATTACACAACTTTGGCCCCAAATTTAAAATGTCCCAACTAAAACCCATAAACAATTAAAAATCTAACATCTCAAAAAGGGGAGGGGGGTTTTCGCCAGCCCTGCTTGATGGAAAAGAAAAGTTTTTAGGGAATGGTGAAAAGCCCAGAGATCTGATATCATGCGTATCTCTGGGGGCAAATCGTTCCAGAGGGCAGGTGCTGCCACAGAGAAGGCCCTCCCCCTGGGGATCGCCAGCCAACATTGCCTGGCTGATGGCACCCTGAGGAGTCCCTCTCTGTGGGAGCGTACTGGCCAGTGGGAGGCTATTGGCGGCAGAAGGCGGTCCCGCAAATACCCAGGTCCTATGCCATGGAGCACTTTAAAGGTGGTAACCTTGAAGCGCACCCAGAAGACCACTGGAAGCCAATGCAGCTCCCATGGGAGAGGTGTCACATGGGAGCATCCCTTGCTCCCATAATCCCCCACGCGGCACATTCTGCACCAGTTGGAGCCTCTGGGTGCTCCTCAAGGGGAGCACCATGTATAGAGCATTGCAGTAGTCCAGGCGGGAAGTGAAGAGTCCCTGAGTGACTGTGCGTAAGGAGTCCCGATCCAGAAAGGGACACAGCTGGCAAATCAGGAGAACCTGATGAAAAGCCCCCCTGGCCACGGCCGTCATATGCTCTTCTAAAGACAGCCATGCATCCAGGAGGACGCCCAAGTTGCGAGCCTTCTCCGTGGGGGCCAATAACTCGCCCCCAATAGCCAGCAATTGCACCAGCTGGCTATATCAGGATGCCGGAAGCCACAGCCACTCGGTCTTGGAAGGGTTGAGTCCTAAAAGACACACTTTCTAAAAGGACTGGCAAATAAAACTACAATCAAATAGTTTTCAAAGGTTTTTGAGCCATAACCAAGCTCTGAGGAGGAATAAATCAAATTAATTGGACCAGCACTATAAGCAAAAGCCAAGAATGTATTCACCAATACCTATTTAGTGGCTGGATCCCCAAAGAGGACTGAAACTTTTTCATAGTGAAACTGACTATCAAGAAATTAGTAGGGTTTTGGAGGAAATCTGTGACAAGCCCTGCTGATTTTGTATCTTTGTCTTACAGATACCATCATGTAAAAAAAAAATCAATCCCACATTTTGTCAACAATATGAAAAAGGTGCCAAGGATCAAAAAGGAGGGATTTTGAAGGCCTGAGGCCTAGGAACCATAGTTTGCAATGTGCCATTATAGATTTACCTATGTGCCTTTTTAACAACTATGCACTGTGGGAGCCCAGAACTAATGGTGAAGTGACCAGGTTCTAGTCCAACTTTAGCTTTCCATTTTTAAAAAGTAGGATAAAAATCCTAAAAACATATTTAAGGTATGAGTGATGTTGTCTTTAGGCAATGGCTAAATGGTAATTGATACTACATTTCCCTGCCTGATACATCAAGGTTGAGACCCCCATCCATAGTTACTCCTCAAAATTCATTGATTTCTTTTTAAGATAGGACAGTAAAAAGCTAGGTCTTGAATCCCTTTCATGTTCATTTATAATCTCCATAATTTGTGTTTGGTTTCATTTGGCTTTTAAATTTTGTTTCATGTAGTTTTTAAAATCTGGCCTAGTTCTTGGTAGTTTTTGTAATTTTAAAAGCATAATGCTCCCGACCATCACATTCTATTTCTATCTTTATTTATGTTTTAAAACCAAATTAATCAGCTGCAGTTGGATCCACCTTTGTCCTTGATTTAATCCACCAGCTTATCTTCGGGCAAAAAAAAATGAAAAGGCCTCCATAGATGACTGACACTTCACCTTAGTGTTCTTGGTTGGCATGGCAACTGTGGAAGTTAAACAAATAATTCCTTCTAAAGTCTAAACTGTCAAAAGCCCCAACCAAAAAAAACAACAAGAACAAATGGCATAAATCTCTCTTCTGTAATTCTTCAGAGTGAGTTTATTTTCATCTATTCCTAGTTTCCTATCATATCATTACCCAATGGCTATGGCTAGCTTAAGTTGGAAAATTCAGATGTAAACTTGGATTCAGGTTTTAATGTGAATGTGATATGCCATATTCTTGTCCCATTCCTGATAATGTAAGTCCATCATATTTACACCCCTTTCATTTGTATTTATTTCAAGAACTGCACTGCTTCTGTTTCATTCTATTTTTTTTTTTAGAAAAACATTTTCCTGATCTATAGGCAATGCCAAAGAAGTAGTGCAAGATTGGAAGATGTGGAGAGACCTGGCCCACAGAATTGCCAAGAATCGGACATGATTGAATACCGTATTTTTCAGAGTATAAGACGCTCTGGACTATAAGACACACTATCTTTTTTGTCTCTGCCTCTGCCTCCCAGCAATTTGCCTCCTTGCAGCAAACAGTGGAGGCTTGCGCAGCAATAGGCAATGGCAATCCCTGCAGCCTGAAACAGCTGAGGGTCAGGAGGCCGATCCAACCAATAATCAACTGCTTGTGCTAATCAGGCTATGCTGAAGCTGAAACGGGCCGTTTGCTGCTTGCTGCAAGGAGGTAAATTGATGGGATGCAGATTTTTTTTCTTGTGCTAACTAGGCTGTGCTGAAGCTGAAACGGGCTGTTTGCTGCTTGTTGTAAGGAGGTAAATTGCTGCGAGGCAGAGGCCAATGGGTGGGGGCCAGTGGGAAGGCGGTACTACATTAAGTGTATAAGACGCACCCAAATTTTCACCCTCTTTTAGGCGGGGAAAGTGTGTCTTATACTCTGAAAAATACGGTAAATAACATCATCATCATCATCATTACAGGAAGTGTAATGATTTTTCAGGACTTATAAACTCCTTTGTGGAAAAGTCCATAATAATATCCTTTTCTGTTTTTAACACATCGGACTTTGTGTATTACACACATTTCATTTCATGTATTTTGTTAGATAACACAAATACTGTACCTATACATAGTTTAATTTAATCTAACTTTTTTCAATTTGGAAGCCATCTGACTCCACAACAATTCTGAGGGTTGATGGGGGTTTACCATTAAAGATTATTTAAAAGAAACAATAGCCATCAAATAAAAAAAAACTATAATTGACTAGAAGACCAATCCATAACAGACACACAGAGAGAAAAACACACATATACACCCCAAAACGACCTCCCCCCCCCAAAACAAACTAGAAACCTGATTGGGCTTGACTGGCTTGCTAATTTGGAGCCTGGGAGAACAACAAGGGTTTTTTAAAAATGAAAAAAAAAATTGTTAAATGGAAACAATAAAGATCTCCAGAAAGATGTCATTCGAGAGAGGAATAAAAATGAGAATTCTTGGAACCCACAAGCATCAGATCAGGACTTAGTTGAATGTCTCTTGGTGGGTCTGGGACTAAGTTGTACAACTGATCCCAAACCAGTGGGTGATTTCAAATAATGGTTTTATGTAAATGTGAAAGAAAAGGAGAGTGAGAATCAAAACTTGTGAAACCCCACTCACGAGGGGCCATAAAGCACAAACTTTCACCCTCTGTCAATGTCTGTTGAAACCAGAAGAGGAAAAACACCACAAAATAGTGCTGCTCACTTGCAGTTCAAAAGGATGATATGGTACTGAAAGGCAATGAGAGGTCAAGAAGCACCATGATGGATGCATCACCCCCTTCCCAACTCTACCACAGGTCGCCATCAACTGCAACCAATGCTGTTTCTATACAGTCTATACAACACTGAATCCTGGTGTTAAACCTGAATATATAATTTTTGGGACTGGGTTATGCATACAAATGTTACCTGGAATTTTAGGCTTCATTATTAGCCTTTTAATAAAGTTGATACTAGCATTTTAGCGTGGCTTTATGCTTCCTTTTGAAGTTGAGGAAACCATGTTTTCTTTTTAGCTAAAGTCATTTCTTTTTTTTTTTTAACATGGAAAAATTATCCTATTCATCAACCAAACAATCAGAAGCATATTCTGGACTCCTTGAGTCCTGGTAAGTATTAAAGAAACTAGCCTGGGGTGAAATATATAAAGGGGAAGATGCAATATATTACATTTCACTTATTACGTTTATTTGCTACCTAAGTCACCACAAGGATGGTGTCTGCCATTTCTCATGTCTTTGTTGTTTACTAATGAATCATATATAACGAATTGTTTCTGTACCCTATATAAAGACTTAACCTCCCTTACTAAACACTTTTGCTTTGCATGAATTACTTGGTGATTCATACTTTTTGGTGGGCAAAAAAGCCCCTTTGCAAATGTAAAAGTCTCTCTCTCAAATTCAGAGATCAAGTTCTTACCAGCTCCACACCAAACGTAGGTTGTCTGAGCTTCTTGGCAACACAAAACCTGCTAAAAACTTTGGAGGACAGCCAATATTTAAGTGGGAAAAAAATATTATAGTGTGGACGGCTACTTATGTATATGAATAGATTATTGCAAAGTAGAAATCCTTTGCCAAAAGATAAATCTATAGTTTGACTGAGCTTAGGTACATCATGGTATAACAAAATATATACAATTAGTACACAAAATAAGATCACTCCCCTATCTCTTAAGTCTTATGTTTTATTTCATTCCTCTCTCTCTTTGGAACAGTCAGTTTTCTTTAGTCTTACTCTACCATAATTATTATTGCTATGACAGTTTGCTGAAAAATGTGAAAAGCTAAGCACTCCAGGGATATCAAAGCATATAGGGAACAACTGTTATTTAATAAAGATATAAATAAAATCAAATATTTTGGCTGTAAAATTGAAGGCCTAAAATTATTTTCCCTTTAGTAATATCAAAATGAATTAAAAATCAATATTATGTAGAAGATAATACTCCATATAGCATGAACATGCAAACAATGTATAAAAAATTGTGGTTACGTATTATTTGACTTTATGGTACTCTATGTAGTCTAAAGAATTAGAAAGCTTGCCTTCAACAGCTTTATTCCCACCCAGGTGTAAAGAATTACTTGGTGTGTTCTGTTAAACTATATATATATTTTCATTCCTGTTCTAGAATAATTTTTTCTAAAGCATGTATTAGTTAAACACAAAGTCCATCATGGGGAATGAATAACTTGAAACAATTTGAAAATGTCATCAAATATTCTCTTAATATGGTTTGGTATGTGTTTAAATTAAGAATTTAGGAACTGCAAGGAAATATTCAAAGAATATCAGCAAAAACTATTTAGCGAAAACTATTCAAAATCTTTCATTAATCTTTGTTTGAAGTTATATCAAAATGAATTTTGAAGGCATTATTCTACTGAAATATCCCTCTCCCCCCAGTTTCCAGCAAAGATGGAGGTTTTCATTATTATGGTTGGTCACACAGACAGCCAGATGTTTAGACTGGATTTGGCATTTTTATCCACCCATGGATATCTATATATCTATATATCTATATATCTATATATCTATATATCTATATATCTATATATCTATATATCTATATATCTATATATCTATAT
>WNWU01000053.1:803425-885645 GCA_012654045.1 Ptyas mucosa
TCTATATATCTATATATCTATATATCTATATATCTATATATCTATATGTTTTCTGAGGTTTTCATGGGTGTTTGTATGTAGGTCTATGGTTATTCGGGTTTTCTCCCATGTAAAATTGGAAGTGTCTTGGCGACGTTTTGATGAAGTCTCATTCGTCATCTTCAGGCTGGTGTTTTCGGCTTCGTGCTTTAGGAGCAATGTGTGATCGCAGCTGTTTCTTCCTTATAACTGTCAGTGGGGGTGTGAACTGATTGGTTGGGGACTTGGCTGTGCTCTGTTTGGGTGGGGGCTTGGTTGTGCTCGGGTTAGTCTGAGTTGCAGGGGGATTTGAGCTGGTGAGCTGCATTGCTGTTGTTTGGCTTTGCGTTCGTGGTCGTGCCACATCTTCATGGTGGGTGTCAGTTTGCTTCATGTATGGATTGGAGAGGTTTAAAATGGCTAATGATGCAGCTGTGTTCTGGCTTCTGGTTTGTGGTTGTGTCTCATCATCGGTGTGGGTTTGTGTTTGCTTTTTGCATGGATGTATGGTGGTGACATTCTGTGTGGTTTTCGTGAGTGTGGGTCTGGTATCATTCTTTGTGTTAGGGACTCGTTTGTCAATAAAGGTGGGTTTCCAAATGGCTGGTAGGTGGGAGGTATCATCCTGTTTATTCATGCTGTGTGGGCATTTTTCTATCTCAATGACTTCTCTGATTATTCTGTTGTTAAAGTGTTCAGTTTTGGCGATAGTTCTGGTCTTTTTAAAGTCAATTTCATGTCCTGCGGCTTTAAGGTGTTGGACCAGGGAAGAAAAGGGGAACCAAGAGGAAACGTCGTGAAGACACTTCCAACACACACACACACACACACACACACACACACACACCCCAAGGACCTAGGATAGGCAGATGTTGATTGATCATATTAAAGGTACTGTCGCAGGATGTATTATTATTATTATTGTTATTGTTGTAGTTGTTATAAATTCATTGGAATTGGAAGATGGTTGGACAATTCTGGTATGGAATACATGTCTTCATTTTCAACTGATCTGAATCTTTGACCCCGATAAAGATATATGGGACACCTAGGATTCATAGAAAGGTTTGACAGCTAATCTTATACTTTCTCTCAGGGAATATCTATTACTCTTAATGGGTGAAAGAGAAGAAATGCACACTACACAATGTTAAGAACTGGGACATGACTCAAAAATGAAGTCCCATTTGGAAACATTCATCATTCTAAGTTAGAAACAGGAGAAGCCTGAGCAATATTCTTTTCTCTCTCTCTCTTTCTGTGTGTGTGTATGTCCATACACATACAGACACACAGATATACCTTATGTGACCTTGAATATATGCACACCCATGTTACAATTGAGAAATGCAGGAGAATTGAAGGAACATGGTCCAATTTTGATTTCTAGATGAGTGAGCAAGAGAATAATGCAGGAAGCCCAGAAACAATTTCTAAATGACTTGCTCTATTGATGCAGTGCTGCTGCTGCACATTATCCTGTTAAACGACTGAGAAAAATGTACATAGCTGTTTGTTTTTCTAATGTAAATTTAAGAACTTAAACAACATCATAACAAAAAGCAACAACCCAACCATACCTTGAATCTTCTCCATGCTTGGTTGCATGATATCATGTTATTTACCATTTTTGCTCATGACTCAGACTAAAGGATTTATGGTCATGATTTTGGATTTTTTGAAATAATACACAAACAGCACAGCCAAATAACAGATTTGCTGAAAAATGCAACTGACAATACTGCAAGATCTCAGGTCAGATAATAACGGCATCAAATACCTTTTGGATAATGCTTCATTCCAATTTTAACATTTCGTTTGATGATTTTAGGAGGCTGCTAATGAGGGAAGATTGTCTCACTAAAACAGAAAACAGAAACAAAGATTATTTGTAGTATTCAGTCATGTACTTTTTAAATTAAGGATGCCAAACTAATAAGAAAATAATGAATTAGATATCTATTCTTACAGTCTTAATGAATAATCAATAAATGTATTGAGATTTATTATAGCCACCTCTATCTCCAAAAGTGACTATGGACAGTGCACAACAATCAGATAAAAACCACAAATATAAAAACAAAAGATATATACAAATAAATATGAAAAACAAATGTACAAACCCATAGGCAAACAGAAAAAATGGCCACCCTCATAATTTACCCAAGACTTTTAAACTAACTTTGGTGATATCATATAGCAATCATGTAATATTTGTGTAATAGAAATGTTTATGGGTGAAATAAAAAGAGTTGATTTTGAAATGCCATTTCACTTTTATTTCATGGTTCAAACACATACTTCCTAGAAAAATACACATCTTGTTTCTGTATATAGTTTGCATGTGTATAGAGTTTGCATTTTATTGTTTTTCTACACCTCCTTGTTGATCTATATTTTAATTGTTTCTATAACTACGTTCTTTTTTTGTTCTTCTAACTGCCTTTTTTTCATAACATTGACAATTAATTTTGGTCTTTAAATTTAAAACTTTGATATTATGTGTTGAGAATGCATAGTGTGAAAATATTTTCAAAATTTCCGTATTTGATGAAAAGCCAGTTCTTTGTTTTGACTTCTATCTGTTTTCATTTTACTTTATATTCATTATCTGAAATCGGGTTTAAAATTTATTTATTTATTTATTTATTTATTTATTTATTTATTTATTTATTTGTCAAACTTGTACAGGATAACAGGTATAAGTATAAGCATGGACATGAACACAGGAAATGAGTACAAATAAATGAGGACAGTAGAACAGGAATGGTAGGCACGCTGGTGCGCTTATGCATGCCCCCTTTATGGACCTCTTAGGAATGGGATGAGATCCACAGTAAACAGTTTAAGGTTGAAGCTGTGGGGGTTTGAGGATGTAACAATGGAGTCAGGTAGAGCATTCCAGGCATTGATCACTCTGTTGCTGAAATCATATTTTCTGCAATCGAGTTTGGAGTAGTTTACCTTGAGTTGGGATTTATTGTTTGCCAGAGTATTATTGAGGTTGAAGCTGAAGTAGTCGTTGACAGGTAGGATATTGTAGCAGACAATTTTGTGTACTATGCTTAGGTTAATTAATGCAGACAGACACATTTGCCAAATATGACAGGTAAAATATTTATTTTAAACTATAAAGTCCACAAAGTACTATTTATAAATCTATAAATGGTATTTTAAAATTTAAAAAAAGGTAAAAAAGCACACTTTTTTACTACTTTATAGACTTATAGAAATGCATAATATGTGTGTGTGTGTGTGTGCGTTTCACCCTATAAAATTACTATATGGAGTGACCTCGGTAAATGTTGTAGTCTTGAAACTGGTTTGATATATAACTAAACTGAAATTCAATCATTTTAGAAAATTAATAATAATATATTATGATTTTATAATAATTGCTACATCATTTCTGCATAAGAATTGGTTATATTACTTGTGCTTGTTTATACTCGTTTGACTATTTCATTTCATTTATTTTTCATTTAATTAGATTTATATACCGCCCTACTCCCAAAGGACTCAGGGCGATGAACAGGCACAGAATAAAATACAAAGATACAAGAGTTAAGACATAATTAAAACCAAATTAGATAATTTAGCCCAAAACAGTTAAAATCCCAATAATATAAAACAGATTAAAAATTTGTTTTTTTAAAAAAAGTTTTAAAAAAATGTAAAAGAAAAGGGGAGAAAGTTAGGCCAGGCCGGCCTGCTGGAATAGGAGGGTCTTAAGAGCACGGCGGAAAATACGCAGATCCAGGATCCTCCATATCTCTGGGGGGGAGCTCGTTCCAGATAGTGGGTGCCCCCACAGAGAAGGTCCTCCTCCTGGGGGCCGCCAGTTGACATTGTTTGGCTGACGGCATCTATGACAGCGTACCAGCCGGTGAGAGGCTGTTTGTGGTAGTAGGCGGTCCCGTAAATAACCAGGTCCTAAGCCATGGAGCACTCTAAAGGTGGTAACCAAAACCTTGAAGCGCACCCGGAAGACCACCAGGAGCCAGTGCAGCTCGCGCAGGAGGGGTGTCATGTGGGAGTGCCATGTTGCTCCCATAACCACCAGTGCGGCCGTACTCTGCGCCAGTTGAAGCCTCCGGGTGCTCCCCAAGGGGAGCCCCATGTAGAGAGTGTTACAGTAGTCCAGGCGGGAGGTGACGAGGGCATGAGTGACTGTGTGTAAAGAGTCCCGATTCAGAAAGGGACGCAACTGGTGAATCAGGCAGACCTGATGAAAAATCCTCCCGGTCACGGCCGTCAAGTGCTCTTCTAAAGACAGTCATGAATCCAGGAGGATGCCCAAGTTGCGAACCCTCTCCTTGGGGGCCAGTGATTCGCCCCCAATAGTCAGCGATGGCATCAACTGACTGAATCAGGACGTCGGAAACCACAGCCACTTGGTCTTGGATGGGTTAAGCCTGAGCCTGTTCCTCCCCATCCAGATCCGCATGGCCTCCAGACACCGGGACATCACTTCAAGGGCATCATTGGGTGGTCCAGGGTGGAGATGTATAACTGGGTGTCGTCAGCGCATAGATGGTACTTCATCCCAAAACCACGGATGATCTCACCCAGCGGCTTTACATAAATGTTGAACAGAAGGGGTGAGAGGACCGACCCTTGTGGCACCCCACATATGAGGAGCCTCGGGGTCGACTTCTGCCCCCCTTCCAACACAGACTGCAACCGGTCGGAGAGAAAGGAGGAGAACCACCATAATACAGTGCCCCCCACCTCTAACTCTTCCAACCGGTGCAGCATGATACCATGGTCGATGGTATCAAAAGCCACTGAGAGATCTAATAGGACCAGGACAGAGGAGCAACCCCTATCTCGAGCCCTCCAGAGATCATCAACCAATGCGACCAATGCCGTTTCCGTGCTGTACTCAGGCCTGAAGCCCAACTGGAATGGATCCAGATACGTCGCTTCATCCAGGTACTGAGGGAACTGTCACGTGACAAGTGTTCTTACACAGCTGCTCCTATGAAAGTTGGGTTGGATTTGCCTATAGATAAGATATGTGTTATAGGATGAAGAGGAGATTGTTTATAACCTTTACTGAAGACACACTAATTCTGTTTATACTTGTGACAAAGGTTGGAAGTAATGTCTTTTTCTTTTCTCCTTATTCTATTCTTATTTTTCACTTTCTTCTGTTTTATTTTATTTTTCTTTATACCTTCTACTTCTTTCTATTCTTTTCTTTATGTTTAGTTTGTATTAGATTTTACTGTTATAATCAAAATTCTTAATAAAAACCATGGATGTAAAAATAATATAAAAAGAATGTCACAGATCCCATTTAGTTTAGAAGGAAAATATAATTCTTATGAAAAGAAAACTTACAATGGTAATAGGTTACAGTATACATGAATTCTAGACTGCCAAGTTTATACCCAGCTGAGGAAGCTAAGTCAAGTTTATGTGGATATGAATATGTTGGCCAAATAATATACTGACATAGCCAAATGGTTGCCATAATAGTCATGAACTGAGTAAACTAAAATTGTGCCAGCATAGATAATGGAATCTCTTTTATTTAACATTAAATTATTTATCTTGGAAAAAAAAAAATAAGTTATCTCATAGGAGTTACGCTTTCCAAATGTATCCATTATTGATGTGTTAATTTTGAATAATGAAAATAATCTGAATTCATACCAATTAGGAGCCTATTTTGCTGTATCTTGTAGAAAACTGGCTAATATACAGTATTACACTGAGAGAGATAAAGTTGAATAGTTAGAAAAAAATTCTCTGTAAAATTTCTATAAATGCCAATGGAGTCAAATTTCGAAACCAGAGAATAATTTGATTTCTTAGAAATTAAATCTGGAAACTGGCTATTTGTCTAATATATATTTTTTGTCACTGCATATACATTAAAGCCTCTTCTCCTGAAGTGCATCATTAATCATCTTTAAATCAATGAAAATAAATTTGGTGTATATATATCTTGTAAATAATATAGCTGCAAGGTCTCAAAATTCCATCAACTCTTCCTCATTTCCATTTGCTGTTATAGTTACACATATACAAAAGAATATTGTGCTAGGTTTCTTGGTTATAGAACAATGACTTTGAATGAATCACCCCTTTCTCTGAGATCTTATAGGAGAGGGCATAATCAGGGGTGGGCTGCTGAAGGTTCACAGGGGTTTGGGAGAACCTCTAGCTAAGATTCTGTGCAGTTTGGAGAGCCCCCAAATCCCACTCCTGGCTGGCCCTGCCCACCCCACCCAGGAGTCCCCACGTGGCCTGTTTTGGATGCAGGTAAGTCCAGGGCATGCATGGAGGCTCAGGGAGGGCAAAAAACAGGCCTACTGGAAGTTTGGGATGGCTGGAAACAGGCCCATTTCCAGCCTCCAGAGGATCTCCAGAGCCTGGGAGGCCATTTTCACACACACCCCTGGAGGCTCGAGGAAAGCCTCTGGAGCCCGGTGAGGGTAACCCCCCCCACCCAGCCATGGTGCAGGAGGCCAACTAGCCACACCCATCGTGGCCATGCCCATCCAGCAACCAGGCAGAGAACCCCTTGCTAAAATTTTTGAAGCCCACCCCTGGGCATAATGTTAGATCTTCCATATCTGAGGTGTGAAAATTGAGATGACCACTAGACTAAAACTGAAAATCATCTACTAGTCTTCTGGGTTTTATATTCTAGATACACTACTTAATAAAAAAATCAAGCCTTTAAGTTCATTAAAATGGAAGTCTAGGTTATATGTACTATGCATTTATTTAAAATGAAGACACCATTCATTATTCTATGTAGTAGGGGTAAACAACCAATTTTCAATTTTGTTTATGGCCCAAAGGCCCAAAGCAGCAATCAATTTAATTACTATACTTTTTTGACCACTGGCTCAGACTTTCCTATTTTGGATGGCATTTTTATAACAGACTGTGTAAAAATTAACTTGAGCTAATATTAGCCAGTATTATCTCAATATTGAGGGGTAATATTTTGTAATCAGTATGACTTGAGAGTGCGATGGGCAGTATCTAAATTTGATGAATAATAAATGATTATTTTTGAACCATTTTAACTACTAGATGAATAAAATAGGATATTGTTTTTAAGATAATATAAATACATGTATAAATACATGCATACAGGCTACAATTTAGCTGAAGGGACTTTTGCTACAGGCATTTTCAGTAGGAAATATAATTTTCACTCTTATCTCACTCCTACTTTCAAGTTTAGATTTTACAGGCCTTCCTCCTACTTGGAATTTCTACCCTGAACATTGTGTTTCTAGATGCCTCATTTTTCATTTTGTCTTTAGATAACTTGGATTATTTTCTTCCCTGTTAGTCTATTTAAAGTGAAGTTATTTTGTGGGGGGTCAAGGTTGCTTTTCTTGCTAAGAAAAGCCATTTCCTTCTGCCTTTCAGTAGTGTTGCTGCAAAATACCGCACATTATTAACCAAATCCCATTTTGTTTTAATCACAGTCAGAGCTTATCAGAGGAAACCAGCCTTTTTGTAATAGTTGCTGTTGTTGACAGCTGCATTCTCTTGAGATAACTGTTGGAGGTCACATTGTGGCAAAGCAGAAGTGAGGAGTGAGTGAGGTCAGAGGTAAAAGTAACTAGGGCGCTCATTTTTTTTCTTTGTTCATTCCCACCATACAGTATATGTCCTTGTTTTAGCTTTACTGATCATAGCTTCTTGTGAATCAATTTAAGAAAAACTGCTTGGGGATTAGCTGTGGAAGACAAATGGCAGATAAAAGAAAGAATAAGTTCTGCTTTCCTACTGCGAATTTCTTGTGTTCTCAAATTGGCAGGCATGTGAGTTCAGGTGGTGCAGATCATGCACAGTGATTGAATCATTCATGCATTCTTGCTCTTAGTATTGATTTGAATGTCACTGGTAAGAACAGGAACAGGGATTCCATAATGTCAAAAACATAACTGTCATTTTCCAGAGGCTTAGCTCTTTCTCATTAATACAGAAAGGTGTTGTAATTCTGTTAGCAAAAGATGAGACAGGGCTCATGTGCTTTAGTACAGTATAGGCAGTCTAGTAGATATTTATTTTCAAAGCCATTAGTTGTCTTTGAAGAAGAAATTTTATTGAATGACAGTAATCAAACATTGTAAAAGAAATTAATAAGTGAAAATTTAGTGCAAGTGGGAGAAAAATGAACAAAACAAAAGGATACAAATATTTCAGTGTTGGTTTCTAATAAATGCGTAAGATACCATGAATAGGTGAACAGGAAAGAGAAATTCAATAAATTAATTAAAACTCATCTATTAGATCAAATAAAAACTAAATTTAAAAATGCCTCTTTTAGGGGGGTTATAATTTTTAACTGAATTTCAATGAGTATAAATAAATGAGAACTTAAATATAAAAAGCACAATCAGAAAAGAGCAAAAATCCCTCTAGCTCAGTATTCCAGTATATCATTTATCTTATTTTGTTTGTTTAGAATGTATTAAAAATTATTTTGGATTATGCACTATGTAAAGCAACTAACAATGGTTAAAAGACAATGATTGTAATAAAACAATAGTTTAGAAACAAACAATAATGAACAGTTCCAAAGCAGATATTGTGGTTAATATATCAGGTAAAATTTACCTCACTCACAGAAGGTTTTAACTAATTGTCAAAAGACAAAAACCAATAGTCCAGAATGCCCATAAGCACAGTATGAAGGAAACAGCTCACAGTTATTCCTTATCCAGAACAATTGTTACATAAAACTGAGTGGAAGTAGAAGATCTAGTTAGCTGTTACAACTAATAGATGTCAACTTTTCATCCAGTTTGAATTTGTCAGATCATCTTATGAAGTGAGGGACATTATATTTTGCAGAGCAAATAAATAAATAATACCAAAAAATAATCATACACAATTCCCAATCCTGGTTAAGAATACAATTTATGTGCCTAGATTTATATGGAGGATAGAGTAAAACCATGTCCCCTGTCTTCGTTCTCTATGCATCATTTCTGCATAGAGCTCTTCTGCCTACCTTAGTATCTTACTGGAGGAGCAATTCTTGCTTCAGAGAGCTTGCTTTAATTCCCTTTAATCGCCATTTAGAATTCAACACTGTAGGGTGCTGGAAGCATAGATAGCAAAAGCAGAGGCTCCATTACACTGCTTATCCAGAGTGCATAGGATGATAAAATATGATTCAGTTGACAGGACCAACAAAAATGGTCCATCTCTCCTTATACAATTCTGATCATGTGTAACATTTGCAAGATAGATATGAATCGGCACTGACACTATCATTCTAGCTAGCATCTCCAAAGGGGATCAAACTAGAGAAACCTGACTTTTTCTTTCCTGCATTGACAGTCACCTCTTTTTTTTTTTTTGGGGGGGGGGGGGGGGTAAGGAACCATACAAACTGCTTAAAGAGGTTAGGAAAATCTTGCAATTTTAAGGAACTAAAAATTCTGATAAATTATCAGCATGTCTTTTTTTAAAAAAACCTTCTACATCAGCATAGGATCTATGATCATGGAAGAATAGAATATATTCACTTCCAACTGCAGTTCGGTAGATACTGTATGTCTCTCTTCTCCCAAAAATAAGGCACCACAGTATTCTCAACAACTGCTGAGAGCCATCTGAAAACAGAGACCAACTTTATGAAATTTCTCGTATGCTAGCTGAGTTGTTTTGGGTTTTCTCCATGCGAGTTTACAGGAGCCAAACAAATGGATGCATTTGCAAAATAAAGACTTTAAGAAATCTATAAAATACTAGTAGGTAAGAGTAGGTTATGTCTTCATCATATAGACTGGCTTCTTTGAGGCTAACCCAAGTGAAATATCTTTTAAACAGAAGCCCAACTGACTGTCTATTTTGATTATGAAAGAAAGGTAAAGAATATTGTTTTGTTTATTAAATGGAATAGAGAGGGAGAAAAAAAAGGAAACAATATCAAAAGGGAAAAAGAAAAAATACAATGACAGAAAGATAAGTAACATATACAGTATAAGGGTTTCTCATACATATCTTGAAATATATGAAACTTTTTACATAACAGTCTGTAAAAAGTAAGCATGTTTGTAATTGTCAATACATAATTTATGCCTACAGATAGAATACAAGTAACATCAGATTTTCAATTCACTTGGTAATTGGAACCATTGTTTCTAATGTTAAGAACCAGACACTTGGCAATAAAAAGAGCACAGATAATTATTTCCATTGTCCAGATGTAAATCTCCATATAGTAAGTATATAATTCAAAAAAAGAGTTGTTTGTTCAGAAATTTAAATAACAATGTTAAAAGCCTGAAGTAATTGCTAAACCTAGTCAAAACAATCATCAAAAACCTCTCTAACTAATTAAATTTTGTTTCAAAATCAAATTAATATATGTAATTACATATCATAACATAGCAATTTTAGGCCATTTATTTATTGGTTTAAACATTTTTGAACCACCCACCTCCCATAGAGAGGAACTCTCGGCAGTGCACAATAAAATGTTAAAATATAAAACCAGTATATAAAAATTTAAGAAATAGGATTTAAAAGAAGGCAAGGGTGATTAACCACTGTTAAAATTTATTAAAAAGTGAAAGGAGAGCTCCCTCTTTTGGGCTCCCCATGTGAGGCCATAGAGCCATGTTTTGACACCTTTTTGGAAGGAGGAAAGTGGGTTGGGGCTATGACACAGAAGGCTGCCTTCTTAGTCATTGCCAGTTGGACTTCTTTAACTGATGGGGTCTATAACTTACTTAGTCTGTCTGACTGGGTTGGATAGGCTAATGTGATGGGGTTGGATAGGCTAATGTGGGACAAAGACAGTTCCATAAATAGCCTAGCCCCATGCCCTGTAGGGCTTTATAGGTCACAGCCAATACCTTGAATTAGACTTGGGAGATAACTGGCACACAATATACTGTAGTTTATGAAACAAAGGTATTACATGAGCCCTTTTTTGGGTGCCTAAAATTGCTGGCTCAGCCACATTCTGTGACAGCTGAAGCTTTCAAATACTTTTCAAAGATAGCCCTATGTAGAGTGCATTGCAATAGCCCATGCCTATTTCAAAAGCACATGTTTTGATGAAGAATTATTCTGATTGCATCTTCAATGACATGATGATTTATTCACCCTATTCCACCAGGGAAATTAAGTATTTAAGAATTAAAATAGTAATTGTTTTTCAAGTTTGTTGTAAGGAACATAACTGGGAAATTAATGGGCAACTAATCAAGCACACCAAGTTTACAAATAATTGGGTGCTTGTTTTACAATGGCTCTTGGAGATCCCATTTAATCTATATGCTACATGAAGCCTGGGAGAGCATGACTGCACTCGTTAATATTTATTTTTTTAATTACTATGGGAGGGGTAGTTACATTCCAGTTGCTGTTGAAATATTTAAGGGGAAAATAATCACCCAACTATTACATGGGGCACAACTTTACCATCCCAAAGGATTTTGGAGCTCCAAGGCCTGCATTAAGAGAGGAACGTGAACTTGTACTCAGTTGGAGACTCAGACTTGGTTAGTGAAAATTAAAGACTATCTCAGATTAAAATATTAACAGTCTGACTTTATCCCCCTGATTCTTCATGACAAAATCTTAAATTAGATATATGAAATGGAGCAGAAGACTGCTAGGATAGGCCTATACCCATCAATTTTAACTATCACTGAACTTACTAAGGCAAGGACAATTATTAAACAATGTCTATGGGATATTGCCCTCCAGACTGATAGAGGACTTATTGAAAGGTCATTTCATTGCTAACAATTTAGAGAGTTCCTATAAATTGGCAAACTGCTTTAATGGAGTTTTACTCAAGCCTATTTGATGCCCACATAAATTTTACAGGACTCATACATAGGCATTCCTCTTCTGTTTGCATATATGGTTCTGGAGAGGTGGAAACAGTTTGCCATGTCCTAATATATTTTATTTATTTATTTTATTTTATTTATTAGTTTATCAAACATGTACAAGACAGCAGGTGTAAGTATGAACATGGACATGAACGAAGGAATGAATACAAATAAATGGGGACAGTAGGACAGGGACGGTAGGCATGCTGGTGCACTTATGCATGCCCCCTTTATGGACCTCTTAGGAATGGAACAGTTTAAGGTTGAAGCTGTGAGGGTTTGAGGATGTAACAACAGAGTCAGATAGAGCATTCCAAGTGTTGGCCACTCGGTTGCTGAAGTCGTATTTTCTGCAATCGAGTTTGAACATACATACAAATTGCCAGTATGCAGTTTATAATTTATTAGACCAATTTTAATACATTATCCAGGTAGGTGTGCTTTCTTTTATATTTGTTATTGACTGTTACAAACCGTGAACTAACACTTCCTGGCAAAACATTAAGATATTAGAGTTTTAATCATTACTAATGTTGTTTAAAGTATGTTGGGAAATGTATTTTAATTTTTTTTATTTTGTACTGAATTGTTCTATTTTTGACTAATATCTGTTCATATTAAATTGAAATTGGAATGAATTATTCATTCCGTTTTCTATACAAACTCAATGTGGCTGTATAAATTTGAAATATTCTTGGAATAAACTGTAATCTAAGATCTATAGAGATTTTGTTACTGAGGTTACAACATTTTCTTATTGTTTATGCAAAAGGAATTCTCTGATTCTTTATTTGATTAAGATTTTCAAGTTCCATATCAAATGGTTTTATTAATAATAAATATTTATATACTGTTTAAATGTAAACAGTATTGATTCTCTTTAACACCATTTGCTGTACAATTTGCTTATACTCTTCATAAAATCAAAGGGCTTTGTTTTTACCAAAAGCAAACCTGAACAAAATCTCCTAGAAAAGGCTTTCTTGTGTGTTGTTTGAAATAGTAAAATCATAGGATAATTTTCTAAACATTAGCTATCAAGGTACAAAAACAAACATTTATAGTGTTTATAGTGCCATATTTTTCCTGACAGTAATTTTTTCCTACTTGAACTACAACACAGTAAATATAGTAAGTGATACACTACTGCTATATCTCTACCAGTGATTTATAGCATATTTTAGTATCACCCAACTATGCTAGTAATATGGTCCCCAGTCTTACTAACGCTATATATTATTCATCTTATTAAGTTTTCACATGTAGCCATACAATTTTGTAGAATATTAACAATTGTGGTACAAAGGAAATACCTTACTGTAACATCAAATTTGCAAATATATAATCATAAAGGGTGCGACTTGTAGGAATCTTACAAATGAACAACTGACCCCAGATTTGTGATGCTTCAGGAAATATAGTTTGAAGACATGAATGGATGATGTGTTCAACTCATCCCTGGCCCTTAATCCACCTTAAAATACTTTTTCCCTTGTTCCAATTTGAAAGTTTGCTAGTTTCTTCAGGCACACACTCCAAAATGTTTTATACTAAGATAAGGTCAGGGGCAGGTGCCTGCCCACTTCCTATCGATCATCAAAGGTTACCTGGGCTCTCCCTTACCTTTGGTACCTAGCCATTGACTTTCAGAGCTGTTCATATTTTACGTGGCTATTGAAAAAACAATTTTACTATTTCCATTTCTAAATGGGAAGAAATGGGGTATAAAGAGCTTTTCAGCCAGCAACACCATGGTAAAGCTGCTTGTGAGTTTACAGTGGTGGCATTCGTTACAAAGGTGCTTCATTTCTTCTCTCCTCCCATTTTTCATACCAGTCATAGAAGAGAGGGGATGGAAATAAAGAAGAAGGTCTTCTTTTCTACCAGGCCCATTGAATCATAGTCATCTAACAGAACCTAGATGGTCTAGAAAACAAACAAATAAATGACCAACTTTCTCCAGTGGAATGATCAAGAGTCTACATAGTATTCCACTTGGGGATATTCAAGATATTTTACAGGGAGTTTTATTTTTTATCTCTTTATTAACGAACTGTAGCGCCTAATTTGTCTTTATGCAGTTTTGCATACCAACTTAATATTTTAATTAAGTTACCCAATATCATCCTGGTTAGAATTTATTACAGAAAACTGAGACCCTATTTGTATTTGTGCCCCAATGTTCATTGTTTTACATTTATTGAAACTAAACTACATTTGGCAATGCATGTCATATTAAAATAATAAAAAAAGTTCTGAAAATATTTTTAAAATAATTATATCAATAGATCTAAATAAGTTATAATTGATAAATATAGCAGGTGTCTTTGTATTGGTAGAAATAAGAAATGTTTAAGGATATCTAATAGAAATTGTAAGAAAAGAATTATGCAGTGAAAAATAATATTAACCTCATTAATATTAGCAACCATCCTTTTATAGCATTTTAAAGTGTATGCTAATAGTTTTACCTTCTGAGTCTGCAGACCTTGAGCAAATTGCTGCAAACCATTCTTCTACTAATGGTTGCTATGTTTTCTTGAGCTAAAACAAATGTTCCTTGGATTATCTAATGATGCATGCTATTGAAATAGAATCATGTGGAACAGGAATATTCATTTATTTGGATTTACAAACTGCTCAGTTTCAGCTTACTAGAAGAAGCAACCATTTTACATATTAATGTGTTTCTGACTCAAAAGAGCTTCCAGTTTAAAGTACATATACAAATATACATAATATCATACAGTTCCCTTTCATAATAGTCAATGTAATCCAAAATGAAAATAGTAAACCAAATAAATTAATGGAACAGGATTAAAATATATACCAGTATTTTTGTCATAATCCTGACAAATTCCATTCTAGGCACCGAAACAAGCAATAGTTTTAGCTGCGGTAGTTTGGTCGTTCACTCTTCCCAACTTTTTTTGTAGTATAGGAGAACATTAACAACATTCTTCCAATTAATAGACAGATGAACTCTTACATATACATTAAACATGTTGTACAGTAACTCCATGGACTATGAGTATATGAATTGATTGTTGTAAACAAACAAGAAAAGAACCAAGTAAAAATATTTTAAGATTCACAATGGAGAATTCAAGATACCTAGAGAAAGTAAAGAATATATAAAATATTTTGAATTTTTTGCTGAAGAAAAGCCAGTGATGAATCACAAGGAATTTCTATATGCTCCCCTACTCACCACAGACAAATCCCTTATTAAGCCTTGTCTCCCCAGAGAAGAGCCATGTAGAATCTAAGGTAGCAAGGTGAGGTAAAAAGCAGGAAAATATCCATTTCATCTCACTTCTAGAAAATGAAAGAATACTTTAGATTGCCAGAACACTTGTTAATTGTTTCTATTGATTGTCTGAGTTTGATTGCTTTCTGGGCTGCTGCCTAACATTTCATTGTAAAATGAGTTTTGCTTCATGCATTCTTAAAAACTGAAACTGAAACCAACATTTTCAAACATTAGCTCCCTTTGTACTGTTCAGCTCAGTTCTTCTTGGCTGACAATAATTTAACTTTCACTTGAGAAACATATGTTACTAATTTTTTTTTAAACCAGAATTTGTCATGGAAAGAACAAATGCATACTGATAATTTTTCATTCTTTATCTTTTTGTCAAACATGCTTATCTTGAAGATGGATGAATGCAAAGTACAACAGCAAACAAATCAAAATTGATACGTAGCATTTTCACTCCAATTTAAACAATATTGACTTAATATAAATGGCTTAAAAGGTTATGGTTTTAAATTTTTCCTAACTCATATTATTAACCCAAAATGCAGGTATAGGTTTGTATTTTTAGGTTTTATTTTAAAAATTGCTCTAAAGCTCTCAGCTGAGAGTCAGATCATAGGAAAATAACAATATTCACTGAGGACCTCATCAGTTTTTGACTGACACATTGAGGGTTGTGTTGAAAGGAGGACACATTGTAGAAGTAGTATGGCTTACAGAAAGATTTTTACAAGTTGTTCGGGAACTAAAGGTAAAGAGATCAGCAACGCTATAGGAAAGCTAAAACTATGCTTATTACAAATGGCTGTAATAACAACTTCTTGCAAGTCTGATATTTCAATACCTCTTCTTCCATCCCAGCTTGTACTGTTGCTATGACCCAAAAATAAAAGAGACCCAAGCATCCACAATCCCCAAAATCAGTTTGAATCAAATTGCCTCTCTGAAGTTGCCACTACTTGCAGATAAGAGGCTATACCCGTGATGGCGAACCTATGGCACGCGTGCCGGAAGTGGCACGCAGAGCCATCTTTCTGGGCACGCGGAGCCATCGCCTGTCGCTCTTCCGGGTTCCGGCATGCAAGCCAGCTGGTATTCATTATGCACCTGAGCGCTGGAAACCGGAAGAACAGCCGCCCATTGCGCATGCGCGGCACAGGAAGATGATCTTCCTGTTTCAGAAATGCGCATGCGCATTGGCCACTTGGTCTCCTTGTTTCTGGTGCCCATGCGCATGCAAAGACTGGCAATGGTCAGCGTGCTGTCTCTGGCGTTCCTCCTGTGCAGCTCTGCTGCCCCAGAAGAGCAGCAGCAGCGGCAACTGCAAAGGGAAAGGCAAGAGTGACTGGCCGGCTTGGGCGTTCAGGGGAGTAGGGCTGCACTTTTGGTCTGCAAGGCATGGCCAGGAGGAGGAGGAGGAGGCACCACCACTGTGTAATGTAAGAGTGGCTGGCAGGGTTGGGAGCCAGCCCAACCAGGGCAAGCCAGCTTGCAGTCCCCAAGAGGAACGGGCTGCACGGACTGGGCGGCAAGCCCACACATTGGCGCTCACGTGGTGGGTGGCAGATTGTGGCTCCACTAGTGTTGCCAGGGCAAAAGCATGCAGCCCCCACTTGGGTGTTTGCTGGAGTGCACTTTTGGCTTCCAAAGTGCAGCCAGGAAGAGGCACTGCCGCTGCCATGTAAGGTAAAAGCACCAAGGCTGAGAGGAGAAACTTGGGAGCAGCAGTCCTGGGGGGTCTTTACTGCCACCGCTGCTGCCACGAAACGTATGGGTGTCTCTCCAGTTGTCTTGTTGTGGGTGCCAGACAAGAGGCAGGCAGCAGCCAAAGCCATGTGTGTGAGTGAACGGGGAGCTCCTCTCCTCTTACAAGGATGCTGGGAGGGTTGGGATTACGCACTTCCCCACTTCTGGGGTGGGGGAATCGACAAGCCAAACGTTTTTCCAAGGGAAAAGATGGGAGGGCTGGAGGGAGGGCAGGAAACCGATCCAAACTCTCTCCCTTCCCCCTTTCTCCCAACCCTGTCAGCTGCTCTTAGTTTACTCCTAGTGAGGCAAGGTAAACACTCGGGAGTGGATTGGTTCACACAACCCAGTTTCAGCCAAAGGATCAGAGCAGCAGCTTTGCTTGAGGAGAAGGGGAAAGGATCGAGGCAAGAAAGCTGGAGCTTTTACTCTGTTAAACATTTTTCCAAACTCGAAAGCAACTGAAGGGCAGACTTCGAAAATCTTTTCAAAATCATCTCAACTGTTCGCAGGCAGCCCACTCTAAGAGAGTGACCAAGCCTTACAGGGGGTATGACATTCACACCAGAAGCGTGTCCTCTTTAAATAAGCAAACTTTATCCCTTCTTCCAGATCCCTCCCCTCCATACTCTTCACTTGAGGAGGAGGAGAAAAACATTTAACAGAGTAATGGACTGCCAGAGCTCCGTCTTTCTTCCCTTGATCCTAGTGAGGCAGGATAAACACTCAGAGCTTCTCTTGAGGAGGAGGGGAAAGGATCGAGGCAAGAAAGCCAGAGATCTGGCAGTCTGTTACTCTGTTAAATGTTTTTCCAGAGGCTGCCAGAGCTCCGGCTTTCTTGCCTCGATCCTTTCCCCTCCTCCTAGAAGCGTAGTAAAAGACACCTGGAGAGTGATTGGCGGACAAGCCAATCTGAATCTGACCGAACACACGTGAGATCTTATATTAAGACCTACCTAGTGGCGATAAAAGCGGCAAAATCTAGCTACTTCTCCGCTCTTATTGCATCTGTAGAGAACCACCCAGCTGCGCTGTTTAGGGTGACTCGCTCACTACTTCAGGTGGGGGTGCGTGAAGACCCCTTACAGGGTCAAGCTGAGGATCTTGTGCAATTCCTGCATGATAAAATTGCTCAGATTTGGGAAGGCCTGGACTCCGATTGGGTAGATCCAGGGGAGGAGATGGGGGTAGGTCCTGAGAGTGTTATCTGGGAAGAGTTTGATTCTGTGGCTCCTGAGGATGTGGACAGGATTCTGGGCAAGCTTAGTGCTGCCACATGTTTATTGGACCCGTGTCTCTCCTGGTTGGTACTGGCCGCCCAGGAGGTTACACGAGGCTGACTCCAGGGAATTATAAATGCTTCTCTGAGTGAGGGTGTCTTTCCCACCACCTTAAAAGAGGCGGTTGTGAAGCCCCTCCTCAAGAAGCCTTTCCTGGACCCAGCTATATTATCAAATTATCGTCCACTCTCCAATCTTCATTTCATTGCGAAGGTTGTTGAGAGTGTGGTGGCACGACAACTACCCCGATACTTGGATGAAGCTGTCTATCTGAATCCGTACCAGTTGGGCTTCAGGTCGCGATACAGCAGAGAAACAGCATTGGTCACATTGGTTGATGATCTCTGGAGGGCTCGGAATAGAAGGTGTTCCTCTGTCCTGGTCCTATTAGATCTCTCAGGGGCTTTTGATACCATCACCCATGGTATCTTACTGCACCAGATGGAGAGGTTAGGAATAGGGGGTACCGTGCTTCGGTGGTTCTCCTCCTTCCTCTCTGACCGTTCACAGTTTGTGTTGGCTGGGGGGCAGAGATCGACCTGGAGGCACCTTATTTGTGGGGTGCCGCAAGGGTCAGTCTTCTCATCCCTTCTGTTCAACATTTATTAAAACTGCTAGGCGAGATCATCCATGGTTTCGGGGTGAGTGTTCATCTGTATGCTGATGACATACAGCTATACATCTCCACCCCAGACCACCCCAATGATGCCCTTACTGTGATGTCCCATTGCCTGGAGGCCGTGCGGATCTGGATGGGGAGAAACAAGCTCAGACTCAACCCCTCCAAGACCGAGTGGCTGTGGCTTCTGGCGTCCCGGTATAATCAGCTGGTACCATCACTGACAATTGGGGATGAGACCTTACTGCCCACAGAGAGGGCTCACAACTTGGGTGTCCTCCTGGATTCATGGCTATCTTTAGAAGAGCACATGAAGGCTGTGGCCAGGGAGGGCTTTTATTAGGTTCGCCTGATCCGCCAGTTGCGTCCCTTTCTGGATCGGGACGCCTTGCACACAGTCACTCATGCCCTAGTCACCTCCCGTATGGACTACTGTAATGCCCTCTACATGGGGCTCCCCTTGAAGAGCACCCGGAGGCTCCAGCTGGTCCAGAATGTAGCTGCGCGGGTTATTATGGGTGTAACTCGTTGCGCCCATGTAACACTTCTCCTGCACAAGCTGCACTGGCTCCCGGTGGTCTTCTGGGTGCGATTCAAGGTGTTAGTCATCACCTTTAAAACGCTCCATGGCTTAGGACCTGGGTACCTATGAGACCATCTTCTGCCACCAATAGCCTCCCACCAACCAGTTCGTTCTCACAGGGAGGGACTACTCAGGGTACCATCAGTCAAATTATGCTGACTGGCAACTCCCAGAGGGAGGGCCTTCTCTGTGAAGGCTCCAACCCTTTGGAATGAACTGCCCCCAGAGATACGGAACATCCCTGATCTCTGTGCTTTCCGCCGTGCCCTCAAGACCCTGATGTTCCAACAGGTGGGGCTAAACATATGAAAATGTGAATGATTTTTTAAAATGTTATCTAATTCTGGGTTTTATTTAATTGACCAAACTAAGTAATAATTTTAATTAGCAATTTATGATGTTTTTATGTCTATATTCTTCTTGGTTGTACACTGCCTTGAATCCTATGGGAGAAAGGCAGTATAGAAATATAATTAATAAATAAAAATAAATAAATAAATAAAATAAATAAAGCAGTGATTTCAGACACATGATTCACTGCTCTGGTTAAACAGAGTTACATTTTCATTCAGACCAAAATGTGAAGAGAGGCTAATATAATTACAAACTTTCCAAGCTTAATGGGACGTATTGATTACCAAATCATCTATTTTCTTGGGTGATAGTTTAGAGGTGATTTCAGGTTCACCTGAAACTAACTAAGAAAAGCATATTTTCCTAGATTTGTTATAGTGAAAGTTTGGGACATTAATTTTTAATGAAATATTAGTAATATGTTTGCTTTATTCCACTATTCAAAGTCACCTTCCAAATCTAAGCATGGCATAGAGTCTGTTAGATGTCACTGGTGCTCTAGTCCAGTTCAAGCCTAACATTTCTTCATAGGTTGGCTTGGCTATTTGAAATATTTACTGATGCTACAACCACATGACATCATTTTTTTTTTTACATGAACTTGATTAGGCAAATTATTTAAAGGACAGCTCTCGACTTCTGACATGAATGACAAATATATCATTGGAAAGAAAATAATTGTAAAGCAAGGAAGTTGAAAATAAGATATTCTAATAAAAAATCAGCTCAAATTTGGACATGAGAGATTCAGTTTTTGTGTCAAAGAGATTCGAGGAAGGATAAAAGTAGTAAGGAAAATTTGTCCTCTCTCACCTTTACAGTATTAATTCTCAAAGAGAGTCACATGTCCCAAATATAAAACCCATATAGATACAGTTTTTTCTATTAAATTGAGCAGAAAATATTATGTCTATGAAAAAAAAATTAAGATATTATTATGGTAATAGTACTATCAAACTTCTAACAATGATATGGGTTGATCTTACCTCAACAAAGGAAATCCTGCAGGAAAATTAATTCCAAAATCCTACATATATTTATTTTAATAAGTGCCCCGAGCCCAGTAGGATTTATTTTTAAGCAAACATCTATTGAATAGTATGAATTTCCTTTATTAAATAACATACAAACAACACTATATTAGGCTTCTCTTGTCCTAGTCTTTACAATATTCATTGCAAATCCTGTTTCATGTTATCATTGCTCTTTATGACATACTATAATTCACAATTGGTAAAATTATAGTAATAATTAGACAGAAGGGAGAATTAGAATAAGGGCAGAGATCCAATCATATATCATTAAAAATGACTCTGTTCTGGTCCCCCTGATAGATAAAAATTGTTAGCACATTTAATGACCTGTGGGTGCGGAGGTTGTGGCGAAGCAGTGGTTCCCATGGCATCCTGGCTCCTCAGCTTACCTCCTGGCCACCAAGTAACGTGAAGATCCCTCCTTGCCTGCCTCTTCATCTCCCGGCCTGGCAGCAAGCTTTCTGAATGGACTGGACAGCAAGTGCAGTTGGGAGCTGCTGACTGAGCAGCTGTTGGGGGAGACTGAGAGGCTGAGAAACTGAGGGTCACAGAGAGGTTTGGAAACGGCTGTAATGATGGCTATTCTGGAGGAGTAGCCAGTGAACTGGGAGCATGAGAGAGTAATGCCTAATTGCAGTATCTAAGGGAACAATGACTAATGAGTGGGGAGGAGTCAGGTTAAAGGTCACCTGGGTGATAATGCTTTATAAGGTGTTGGGGAGCACAAAGCATTAGCTCCAACAAAATCTTCCTGTATTGATTTATGGATATTAGTTCGTGCTAGTAAAGAATTCAAACCATAATTGGTATGTGTGGAGTTTTCTTTATACACTGGAACCTGACCTCGGCCTCAAATTTTGGAATGGAAAGAGCGCTTTAAGAAAAACTGTTTCTATTATAAATTAGACTTTTTGTGAAGATTGCAATGAGTTTGTCTTTGCAATGGATGCTCCCAGCTTTTGTTTGAGCCAACACACAATCACAACCTATTCTCTAATATTAAACACATAGGAAGTTTGGTTTCCTGGCCTAGAACTGGACCTGGAATATGAGCACATTCCCAACCTTACTGATCACTGATTTCTGCATGTCCAATTATCAACTTTTGAGTGGCTAATTGAAAAAAACAGGGTGACTGATGTCAGAAAAGTTTTGTTTTGTTTTTTTCTACTGGTAACATAGTGGAGTTTGTGGGAGCTTAAGAATTTACATATAAGCTCTGTAAGAAAGATTTCTGGGGCTGACTCTGTAGCTAGGAAAGAAATAGAAATATTTCAGAATAGTGATAATGATGAACAAATTGCTATTTCAAAATAAGACCTATATAGGAAAGTGACTGTTAGTCCCTATTTTGGAAAAAGAGTTTTAAATAGTTGCCAGAGACCTTCCTTAATGTATGCACTTATAAACAATTACTAGAGTTTTGGCTTACTCAGTTTCCAAAATTCTGTATGTTAGCCTCTTACCTTCTTGACAATAAATCTAACTAACGAGACTCATTGTAAATATTTCTTTCTGCACCACACTCTGCTATTAGTGTCTTGACAGCCTCTCTGTCTATGAAGAGAAACTTGGGGATCAGGGAGAGCTGACAAGGAACCTTTCTATGAAGAACCTTTAGAAAACTCATTTAATTTTAAAAATGGGCATCTGAACTTGTTTCTCCTTTCCTGCTAGCAGGAAAGAGCTGCTTTGCTTTCTGATGTTTTTCCACTGATTATGTGCAAGCTATCCTAGGAAGTTTTGTTGTTGTTGTTTTTTGACAGAAAAGTGAGGTATTGATGATTCAGATAAAGGGGAAAAAGTATTTTCTTCAGAGACCTATTTTAAAATATTGATAAAACAGAACAAATTCTAAAACTCTTGTTTTTTCGACAATGACTTTTAACATTTGCAGTCATTCTCACACCTGCCTTAAAAACTGCTGTCCTCTATTGCACACCTATTGTTTTTACTGAAGCTCCAGTTTTGTTTTATTTTTTACTTCTGATTTCTCTGAAATTGTTGACTCAAGGTTGACTCAGCCTTCCATCCTTTCTAAGGTGGGTAAAATGAGGGCCCGGTTTGTGGGGGCAATAAGCTGACTTTGTATAAATATACAAAAGTATGAAGGCTATTTCTTAACTCATTGTAAGCTGCCCTGAGTCTCCGGAGAAGGGCGGCATATAAATATAAATAAATTTAAAAAAAATTGTACAGAAGATAGTGGTTTATAGGTACTAGTTCCCCATAAGTCATTTGTGGTTTTTTTTCTCCTCTCTTTCCATTGTTCTGAAACTTAATATGAATTGAAATACATTGAGGAAGAAAAAAGTGTCAAAAATAAATGAATAGACTACCTGTAATGTAGGTATATATTCTCAGAGTAAGCAAACTAAATATATATTAATTGGCAAATATTTTATATTGATTGTCCTGCTTGGCCAGTATGTAGTTACAAAGGAGATGAAATTTCAACTATGTGTTGGAATTTATTACAAGAGGAAAATGAAAAAAGGTTACAGTTAGCAGAAATTCTGGCAAACGAAAAACAGGTCTTAGAAGATTTTCTCTATGGCTCAGTACCTTTAATTTGGATTTCTGAGTAGCTCAAGAGATAATAGAATTAGTTTCTTATTGTGTCATATTTATGACTATCCTGTTGGTTACAAAAGAAATGCAGTTGTCAAGCTCATCAGAAGCAAATAGAGTTTTAAAATGTAGTCATCTATATCCAATGTTCCATAAGTGAATGACTATGTAAAATACGTACACTTCGCCAGTAGCAATGAACTTCAAAGCTGATATAGTTTATAAATACATCAAAAATCTAACTTTCGTTTCCCCCCCTAAGGAGATTAATTTTCATGCATGCACCATGAACAAGCATTAATAAAATTGTGCATATCTCTATTTCTATGAGATATGTAGAAATGCAAGTAGAATGATATCTTATAAGGAATTATAATAGAACTGTACCTCATTTTCTGATACAATCATGTTCTTATTTTATTGAAAAGACTTATGAAGATTGTAAGCATTAGGGGCAGTGCTTTGACTTAGCCTGCATATACAAGTACAGGAGGACATGCCATCTCCTGAATTAGACAACCAACCCCATACTATCAGCATATTGAGCTGGAAATGCTATTCCTTACCTCTGCTCAAGCTATTGTCTCCATCATTCTTCTTCCTGTGAAATAGCCTTACTTGGTCTTTGCTTTGGCATCATTGTAAAACAACAAATGTAGTGGTGAAATCCAATTTTTTTTTTTACTACTGGTTCTGTAGGCGTGGCGTGGTGGGCATGGTGTGGCTTGGGGATGTGGCAGGGGAAGGATACTGCAAAATCCCCATTCCCACTCCACCTGCCAGCCAGAGGTGGCATTTTCTGGTTCTCTGAACTGCTCAAAATTTCCGCTACCAGTTCTCCAGAACCTGTCAGAACCTGTTGGATTTCACCCCTGAACAAATGCATTCATATTTGGCTTTGCAGTGTCAGTGATAGCACTAGATAATGTCCATTTTAAACTCCACAAATGTAATACTGTGATGTTTGGAGCATACTTCTAGATCTGGTGCTTTTACAATCATACATGGAAGAAGAGAAGAAGCCTATACTGACTGTAGAAGAGATGAAGCCCAATTATATAACTGTGGAGAATATAAAAGTGAGCCTATGCTTCAGAAACCATGTTGGAAGTAAGGGCCCATCATCATAACAGGGTGCTTAAGAAAATATATTCAATTTTATGTTTGTATTCATAAAATATGTAAATACCTACCCACCAAATTCTCAAGAAAAACCTCAATTATCATCTAGAATCCAATATAATCAATCAGTTTCCTGGGGGTGGAGTGGGATTGAGCAAATCCTATTTCCCCACAAGTGAGTCTTGCACCAGTCAGCTAGAAGGCGATCAAAATGTGATCTGTTCATCACAACAGATTTATGTTGGTCCTCCAATACCATATCACATCACAACTGTCCCACGACCAAAATAAATAAATAAATAAATAAATTGCAAAACTAAACAAGCACACCCCCCCCATACACACAGATTTAACATGCAGCCATTGGTATTTATTAGGTCATGGATGACATGGGACAACTCCATGGTTGCTATGGAAGTCACAAACCCATGAGCTGCCCCAAACTATATCCAACTAGATGGCCAATTGAAATCCCAAGTACCAACCATGGGGACTTTATTGTCAACCAGCAATGGAATCTAGCAGCTCAAGTAGAGATGCTCCTAGGCACAGGGAGAGCAGTATACTAGCAGCAATCCCAACTGTTTTCTGGAACCTAAAATCTGAAGGTCTACTCAGTGGTAAGCAATCTTATTCCTGTATTTAGCCCTGTTACTTTTAAAGGATTGCTATTGTTTCTCTCTCCAACTTTTTAAAATAACCTTCTTTTGGTAGGCAGCTACCTAACAGTTGTTGCAGACTAGAGCAACATATTTTATAGGTATAGAGAGTTTAATTATTTCCAACTCTGCAAAATATTTAGTTAGCATCTTATTTATTGTTAAAGCACCAAATGAATCGTATGATATAAAAAAAAATGAAAAAAAAGCAAGAGGCAAGGCAAATTTAAGTGGCTGAATGTGGTGTACCATTTGCAATAAATAATTTACTCAATTCATTTCCAATTCTACTCTTTGCAAGTTGTGTATAAATACATGATGTTCAGAGCTTCATTGGGTAAACAAGATATGATCATAATGTTTTTCAGCAGCTAACAAATTGGTCAGCATACAACCATTCACCAGTTGCTGTAACTGTATTAAGGGTTTCTTCTGAGCAAAATCACTACAGTGGGAACACTGGCATCTGTTCCTATCCACAATTATGCCAAAATGATGAAATGCGACATGGCATTATGATGTAAGCTCCACCTTCTAGTATTTACATTCTGAGTTAGACACAAATAAATAAGAAATGAAATTTCCATCTCAACCTACTACACATTTTGCCCCTTTTCCCTTATGCCAGTAATAGATGTCTATACTGAGACTGTACTGAGACAGAAAAAAGGGAAAGAGTACCATCGTTCTCACAGTTGCAATATTTGGTTTTAACAACAATTTACAAATTGAGAGCTACGGGATTTGGCAGAAAAACTGTTGGCAGAAAAGCTCCCAAGTATTCCTACAGCAAATAGCATTCATAAATGTTCTCAGGAATATCCAAGTCTTAATAATGAAATTTAGAGAGCTCTCTTCTTGTCTAGTATCTAATATCCATGTCACATTTCCAAATATAAGTTTCCTTAGGTTGAGAAAATAGAGCCAAAAGTCTTTTGAGGCAGGCCAAGATTTCAGCTTGCTAAATTGGATGTACTAGCGTCACCATTACAGTATATCTACTGCAGGGGTGGATTCTACTTACCTTTACTATCAGTTCGCAGCGGGGCCGTGCATGCTCTTCTGCGCATGTGCAGAAGCGTTTTGATGATGTCAGGGTCTATGGGCTGAGCCTCCCGCTGGTTTTACTACTGGTTCTATAGAACTGGTGCGAACTGGGGGCAACCCAGGGGTGAAATCCAGCAAGTTCTGACAGGTTCTAGAGAACCGGTAGTGGAAATTTTGAGTAGTTTGGGGAACCGGTAGCGGAAATTTTGAGTAGTTCAGAGAACCAGCAAATGCCACCTCTGGCTGGCCCTAGAATGGGGTGGGAATGGAGATTTTGCAATATCCTTCCTCCAGGAGTAGGGAGGGAATGGGGATTTTGCAGTATCCTTTCTGTTTACTTCAAAATTTTAAAGCCCTTAAATGTGTACTTAAAATTTTGAACTTAGAAATAAGAAACTTATACACAAATTAAGGGTTCAGAAAAATTTGGAACATTGAAACTTTTACTATAAGATTCTATAAATAATTGTATAAAACCTTATTGTTCAAACAAAAATATTTTGTCTACTTTAAGTTGTAACAGACATTAGAAAATGACACAAAACATTGTAACATTTGAAAAACTAAAGGAGATCTTCTAGGAATGGGGTCAGAATTAGTAGTTACAATATCAACAATATCTGTAATGATGTTTGCTTCTATGAATACACTAAGTCCAAAAGATATTAGTGAAGGAATAATAGATGTGAAACAAATGTTGATTGATGCAGAAATAAAAGAATCAGTAATATTGGATTTTTTAAAAGTGTAGATTACAAGACAGGGAAAGCATTTAAAATGAATTAAAAGTAACAGATGAAGAGAATGACACGGATTAAAAATTTACTGGATATACAAAACAAGCAGGCTGAACTTTTAAAAATTAAAGGAGAAATATAATAATAAACCAAAAACAAAGTCACAGATAATGTCTTTTTATTGAATTTATAACAGACCTTTCTGAGAACCTCAAAGAAGCCTTTGTGATGATATAAAGTAGAATTGAAGAGAATTAACAAAATTATGCAAATCCTATGACAATATTTGAATGAATTTAATATTTATACTTATGTAACTTTTTATAATGCTCCTTTGTTTTTAAATATTTCATTTTTGTATAATACATTTTAATTATTTATATTAGGTTGATAATTATGGAAAATTTAAAAGTATAAATATCACTCATATATTCTATACAATTAAATGGATTCGTAAGTGGCTGACCAACCACACTGAGCATGTTGTCCTCAATGGAATTGCATCTACATGAAGAGAAGTATGCAGTAGGGTATCCCAAGGCTCTGTTTTATGCCCACTACTCTTCAACATCTTCATCAATGATTTGGACAAGGGGATAGATGGGGAACTCATCAAATTTCCAGATGACACCAAACTGGCAGGAATAGCCAACACTCCAGAAGATAGGCTTAAGATACAGAAGGATATTGACAAACTTGAACATTGGGCGCTATCTAACAAAATGAAATTCAATGGTGAAAAAAGTAAGGTTCTACATTTAAGCAAGAAAAACAAAATGCACAGGTACAGTATATATGGTACCTCACTCAATAGTAGTAATTGTGAGAGGGATCTTGGCGTCCTAGTGGACAACCATTGAAATATAAGCCAGCAGTGTGTTGCAGTTGCCAAAAAAAGTCAACACGGTTCTAGGCTGCATTGACAGAGGGATAGAATCAAGATCATGTGCAGTGTTAATACCACTGTATAATGCCTTGGTAAGGCCACACTTGGAATACTGCATCTAGTTTTGCTCGCCACAATATGAAAAAGATATTGAGACTCTACAAAGAGTGCAGAGAAGAGTAACGAAGATGATTAGGGGACTGGAGGCTAAAACGTATAAAGAACGGTTGCTGGAATTGGGTATGTCTAGTTTAATGAAAAGGACTCAGGGTGACATGATAGCAGGGTTCCAATATCTAAGGGGTTGCCACAAAGAAGAGCGGGGTCAATCTATTCTCCAAAGTACCCAAGGGCAGGACAAGAAGCAATGGATGGAAACTAATCAAGGAGAGAAGCAACCTAGAACTAAGGAGAAATTTCCTGACAGTTAGAACAGTTAATCAGTGGAACAACTTGCCTCCAGAAATTGTGAATGCTCCAACACTGGAAGTTTTTAAGAAGATGTTGGATATACCATTTGTCTGAAGTGGTGTAGGGTTTCCTGCCTAAGCAGGGGGTTGGACTTGAAGACCTCCAAGGTCCCTTCCAACTCTGTTATTCTGTTCTGTTCTGTTCTGTTCCATCCCGTTCTGGTGTAATAAAACTGCAGGGTATTATGAGAAATACTCAGATTACACAATCCATGAAAAATGATTAGTTGGACATCTTAAACAAAAGGTTTGGTATATTTTGAAAGGATAGGAATTTTTTATTTATCATTGCAGGTATATCTTCTAATGCTAGGTTTGGGGAATATGTACACTGGATGGGTGTATATATAGGCAGGATATTTTCTAATAGCATTTCCTGAGATGGTGACAATAGTTTTGTCCATAGAGTGTTTTCTACTTTAAATTGACATTTCAGAATATAATGAGTGTACTGCTTAAAGCAGGAGCAAAAACACAAAGTAATTTTGGATATAGGAAACATACCTAATGCTAAAAGCATTGATTTTTTTTTTATTCCCGTACTTTGTAATTCAGACCTCAGGAGAAAAAGCAGAATAAGAAAACTAGATTCAGCTTTTGTCAAATAAAGAATTATTTTACAGATTCCTCTGGCATTAGCTTTGAGGACAAGCTTAACTCCTCAAAGATACTGACAACAAGTTCTTTGGTTTAGAAAAGAATACTCAGAACAAAATAGGTATTGAAATTATCCCTTGCATTTCTATTTCTATTATTATCTTCTGGATTCCCCTCTGTACATATGCTATTACTTTTGAGGGTATTTTTGTTTGCCTTTTCCATTATTTTTTTTTCTTGCAGAGAATTATAGAAGAATTTCAAATAGAACCTTGAATACTGACAAGAAACTCTCCAACTCATGTAAGATGCAGTTGAAATGTTGGCCTGAGGTGCTACTCATGAAAAAAAGCAAAAGCAAAAAGAAACATTGGCCTAGTAGCACTTGCATCTGAAGGATGGTTTCAGAATTAAGGCTGAAGTTCACTTATTCAATACAAATCCTTCCTTACATGAAGAAAAAGGCTAACAAAAGACTGAAATTCAAAGTTCTCAAATTTAATCAGGAAAACTGATTAAATATTTATTTATTTTATTTATTTATTTAAATTTTTATACCGTCCTTCTCCTGTGGGACTCAGGGCGGTGCACAGCCAGGATAAAAACATAACATATAAAATTTTAAAACAATTTAAAAAACATTAAACGATTTCGGCCCAGCAATTTAAAACAACCCAATTAAAACCAAATTCAATTAAAACTGGGAGGACGGGATCAAGCCAGCCCTGCTAGATGGAATAAGTTCGTTTTCAGGGCCCGACGAAAAGTCTGGAGGTCTGATACCAAATATGTTTTGGTAGGGGTGGAAATTTGTTTTCTTATATTTGAAAATAGGGACAGGTGAGGGATTTTGATCTCAAAATATTTTGCAACAGCTATTTCATATTTATGAGCCTATGGCTCATAATAGACCCTCTAGTCCCTCTTCTGAGGGTCAGTTTTATATATTAGAAAATTTCCTAGTTTCTTTGAAGGAACAAAAAAGAGAAGTATTCACTACTATGATTATGTTGGGAACGAAAAGATTTGTTCCTGGTTAATGCAAAAACTGGACAACACTTTCTGGGATGAAGAATATTTTTTTAAAATGAAATTACTACCATATTCTTCTTAGTGCTTTATAGCCCTCTCTAAGCTGTTTACAGAGTCAGCATATTGCCTCCAACAATCTGGGTATTCATTTTACCGACCTCAGAAGAATGGAAGGCTGAGTCAACCTTGAGCTGGTGAGAATCGAACTGCTGGCAGTTGGCAGAATTAACCTGCAAAGCTGCATTCTGACCACTGTGCCACCACGGTCCCCAAGGTTTTGTTCTGACCTTTTTTCACCTGGTATGCCTATATTTTGGAAAAAAGGTAGAAATGGCAGAGTTTGTGGGCACTTAATATTTCTTTTACTATGCATGGCATATGTGTGTGTGTGTGTGTGTGTGTGTGTGTGTGTGTGTATGAAAATGTCTACCTTTCTCTAGGTAATTGGTTCTACTGATTAATTTTTCTTATTAAGTTTTATGCAAGCAAATATGCAAGCACAACATGCCATTTAAACCATAATTCTATTCCCTGTGTACTAAAGGTGATCAAGAATGACTATGATTTAATTTCCAACCCTCTGATTATACTCACAGCTTTTCTCTGAAACTACTCTAGTTTGTCTGAACTATTGTTTGAAATGTAACAGCTAACTGTTTTATACCCAAGCAAAAGTTTCTTTTTCCTAAATGAACAAGTTTGTATGTTAAATATTCTGTTATTTGTCATTCATGATAATTATGAATTTTGTTAATATTTTCTAAGATATCAGAAGATACAGTACTATGGTTTACCAACATCTGTTGGGGCACAGAGGGATGTGTTCTATTCAGAGAAATTTGCCCATCCAACTTTGGGCATTAGCCATGATCTCATGGAAAGGGAGGTTAAGTAGCTGTGGTTGCTGAAAAGACCCTAGTAAGCTTTCAGAGGCATTGCTCCAAAGATAAACATATGACTTTGAACTTTAGAGATTAGTTGGAACTAGATAACCCATGACATGTTAGATCATCATTTCAGAGATATTTCTTACCAGATTCATCAGTGCTTTCAATGGCAAAGATTCTAATGTGCCAGGGATGATAAAAATTCTTAAACTTCAGGGAGATATTCAGAGATATATTTGCCTTGAAAAAAAAAAAGCCACAAGCACCGGCTTTGGACAGTGTATGAGTCTGCCTGGGAAATAGTTTGGGATTCTGAATATACTGGATTTTTATCCTTAGTTTAATTTTGTTTAATCCTGCATTGTTGTGATTTTATTTCATTTTTTAAAATTCTTATCTTATTTTGTTTCTTAAAAGTAGAGTAGTTGCCTTTTGAAATTATGATATAAGGGATTGATTATTAGAAAAAAATAGTAGATAATAGAAAAAATAAAGTTATATTATAAACTTAGAATAAGTAATTAATGTAAATGTATACTTATATCTGTTATAAAAGAAATGTTCTTATTTCATCTTCTTTTTGCACTTTTTGCTTGTTTTTTATTTATTTTTTCTTTTCCCATCTTAAGTATTAATTTTATTAGTTTTTTTAACTACTTTTTTAAAAAAAATCTAATAAATGCTATCAATCAATCAATCAATCAATCAATAAAAGTAAAATAAAGTTTATTACTTCATGCATTGATAGCAGTACTGGAATAGTCTAGATTGTAGCCTTGTTCTGGAATTTCCTTTCCTTTTTCTTTTCTCTCTTTTTTTCTTTCTTTCTTTTTCTTTTTCTTTTTTTTTTTGCAATTTCCCAAATTAGCCTACATTCCTAGTATTTCCTGGAAATCTCTCATCTAAATAATAACCAGATGCAACCTTGCTTAATTTCTAAATGAGTCAGCATTGGGGAGGTTCCTCTGCCTGCCAAGCAGCCATCTGTCAGCCTTTCAGGTAGTCCAGACCAGGAAACTAAAGTTATGAATGCTTATACTACTTTCATTAAAAGGTTGCAATAACAATATCTATTCAGAAATCTGAATGCATCTCACTGTCCCTTATTTATATTCGAGAGAAATATGGGGGTCAAATCTGAGATGCTTCCCCAAATTACATTCCTGCTTTGGACTGAGATTTTTCTTACCCTACTGACATCTTAGTTGTGATTCTTCCTGTTCCTTAGAGCCTTATTACATCTTATCAGAAACACTTGTCTACCTTGAAGAACTATTGATGAACATTATAACATAAGAGCCTTGGTGGTGCAGCAGACTAAAGTGCTGTTAAGTAGCACCAGCTGCCTGAAATTACTGCAAGTTCAAATCTCACCAGGCTCAAGGTTGACTCAGCCTTCCATTCTTTTGAGGTAGGTAAAATGAGGACCCAGATTGTGGGGGCAATAAGCTGACTTTGTATAAAAAAGAACACCGCTTGGGGGGGGGGGGCAAAGCCCTACTATGCAGGTATATACAAAAGTATGAAGGCTATTGCATAACACATTGTAAGCTGCCCTGAGTCTCCGGAGAAGGGCAGCATATAAATCGAACCAATAAATAAATAAATAAATATAATAGTTTACAGGCCAGCTTGAGTCTCCCTGATGAGTAAGCCACCCAGCACACATATAAACTAGCTTGCTAATTAGAATATAATAGGTTCTTTTTCATACACTTTGCTGAGATGCAGTCCCTATAACCTACTAAGCAAATTAAGATTCAGTGCCATAGGCAGCATAGATGATAGATAAATAAATAAATAAATAAATAAATAAATAAATAAATAATTGCCACTTCAAAAAATTACATAAGGTTAGTCTTATCATTCTTTTTAATTGAGGTAATCTATGCCATTTGACCAGGATAGACAAGGGCTGAGAATGGAACAGCTGGTGTCATTTTGAGTCATCACCCATGTAGTCATAGCTCAGCCTTTCATTTTTTAAACTTTTGTTAGTTTATCCTATTACACCACATTTTGATCCATCCTGTTCTGATTTTGGACAGTTGTCCTGCTGATGGATCAATAGAAACCCAAGCCACCTTACATAATATTGTTTTAATATTACATAATATTGTTACCTTACATAATATTGTTTTAATTATCTGATGGGTACAAAGAAGGAAGAATAAGGGAAGTTATTAAACTTATACAAAACAGTTAGCTGCAGATCAGAAGATGGGAACTTGTACTTTTCTTTCCTTATTACTGATAAAGATGGCTGGGACTTCTGGGAATTTTAGCTGGGCAATATGGGGAAGCCACTACTTTCCAGTCTCTTCTGTAGAACAGGGAACCTGCACAATTAGCAGCTCAATTAGGAGAAAATATTTATATACCGTATTTTGTACCCATTACTTCACGAAGTTTTAGAAAAAGTAAAAACATACATTTCTTGTATCACTTTAGTCTGTTTTATCCACAACAAATGCATCCCAGAAACGATAACACAATTAAATAATCCCATATTAACAGGAGCTCATAGAAAATGAAATATGCATACCCAGAGAACGTGGGCCTGGTATAGCAATAGCACTTAGACTTATATACTGCTTCATGGTGCTTTACAGCCCTCTCTAAGTGGTTTACAGAGTCAGCATATTGCCCCCAACAATCTGGCTCCTCATTTTACTGACCTCAGAAGGATGGAATGGTGAGTCAACCCTGAGCTGGTGAGATTCAAACTACTGAACTGCTGGTAGCTGGTAGTCAGCAGAAATAACCTGCAGTACTATATTCTAACCACTGCACCACCATTGTTTAAATTGGTTTAAGCTATCTACCTAAATAGTCAAATACAAATAAGTAAAAAACCATTAAGGAAATTGTTAATGTCCAGAAACCGTTCTATGGATGCCTTACTTCACTCATTATTATGCTATTAAGTATCTATGCTACTCCCACTGATTAGAAATTGTGAATTATTTTGACAGGAATAACACCATCTATGCTACTTGATGAGATTGGGAAAGGTTGCTAACCCCCATCAAGGTTTTCACAGATGTTCCCCTTTTATCTTTATGCAAAACAGCTCACAGATAATTTCATTCTCTTCAGCTAAATGTAAAAATAGATTTGATAAAACTGACCAGAGCACTAAAGGTGCCATTCTGAAAAATTATGCTACTGAACCTTAGGATATTTCATTAAAAAACTTAAAATATCAAAGGACCATAAGCAATGATGCAACTAAATTATAAACTGTGAACTAAATAGCTGTTTTCCAGTATGTCCCCTTAAAACTTGCTCCAGCAGATTAAGCAGCCTAAATTAGAGAATGGGGAAGATATCAATATAACACATCCCAAAGATGCTTTTTCCCAAAGACAACTGGACTTTCTTGGCGTTTTTTTTCTTGAAAACATTTCACTTCACATCCATGAAGTTTCTTCAGTTCTTCTTGGTTGAGAAGCAAAATGTTTCAAGGGGAAAAAAAACATGAAGTCTAGTTGCCATTGGGAAAAACACCTTTGAGACAACCATGACCTGGATGATTGGAAATCTCCATAGACATATCAATTAATATCATATCAATCAATATTACATATTGATTTTTCTAAGGGCCATGAAGATGTGGCTCTTCAACCAGACCTTTGACAAGGATGGTTATGCCTCTTTTCTTCCTTTTCCTTAATGACATCTAAGTTTATTTTCTTAATATTTTGGGGGGATTTTTGTTCTTTTATTTTATATTGTTTTCTGTGTTTTGAATTGTTCCTCATTTTTAAATGGCTTTAACAATTTGTAAACTGTTCAGAGTCACTGTGAGTCAGGCGGCATATAAATACAATGTATTACGGTTTATCATAATTGCTATCCGAAAAAGACAAACAATATCCCCAATCAAACTGAATGCTATGCAAATAAGTGAAATACTTTTGTCCCTCAATATCAACCACCAAGAGTCCTTGGGAGTCAGGCAGCAGATAAATAAAGCAAACTTTTATTATTATGACTTATCTCACAGTCAGCCAGATGTTAAATCTTGATTTGGCATTTTTAACCACCTATCAAATTCTTCCTAACTTCTTGTTAAGAGTATAGTTGAAGGACGTGAGCTGTTCCAGGTAAAGCTATGCTTTGTTTTTTTTTTCAATTGACTGATGATGTTAATGCTCATGATGTTCAGGTAGTGCTACATATTTTGGGATTGCATCCAAGGAACCTATTGGTATTGATGCTGTTTTTGCTTTTTTTCCCCTACAATCATTCTACTTCTATTGCAGGTCCAGACTTTTTTACCTTATCAACAATTGTTAAGTCCAGTGTTAAATGGCAGATGCTTCCCTGTTTGAATTCCAAAGTCCCTGAGCACTTTAGCTTCTTTGTTTTTGTCTATTTTGTAGTCCCACTAGTTCCTTCTTGCAGTTAAGTGGTATTTTTTTTTGCAGATTTTTTTTGCTACTTTAGTAATCTTTACTAGATTGACACATGTGTGAGATCCAGCTTGATATAGTATGTAGTTAAAGGCAGTGGTGAAATTCAATTTTTTTTACTACTGGTTCTGTGTACGTGGCTTGATGGGTGTGGGCATGGTTTGGTGGGCATGGCAGGGGAAGGATACTGCAAAATCCCCATTCCCTCCCCATTCCTGGGGGAAGGATATTGCAAAATCTCCACTCCCACCCCACTCTGGGGTCAGCCAGAGGTGGTATTTGCCGGTTCTTCAAACTACTCAAAATTTCCGCTACTGGTTCTCCAGAACCTGTCAGAACCTGCTGGATTTCACCCCAGGTTAAAGGATAAAAAGAGCACCAAAATCTATATATCCAAAGTATTTAGATAAGGGGTGTCAAACTCAAAGCCCACGGGCCGGATACAGCCTGTGGGGTGCTTAGATCTGACTAATGGGGCCAGTCTGGAAAGAGCAAAGGACCAGCTAGCAGTGTGTTTGCCAGTGAAAATGTGGTGCAGGGGGCTATGTGTGCCCCCCGACACCCTGTTTTAGCTGGCAAAGTGCTGCGTGAAGCATCCGTCCCATCTGCCATACTATCTTCCCCCTTGCCCAGCCTGCAGAGCAGAGGTGGGTTTCAGCAAGTTTTCACCAGTTCTGGAGAACCAGTAGCAGAAATTTTGAGTAGTTCGGAGAACTGGTAGTAAAAATTCTGACTGGCCCCACCCCCATCTATTCTCTGCCTCCGAAGTCCCAGCTGATCAGAAAGGAATGGAGATTTTACAGTATCCTTCCCCTGCCACACTCACCAAGCCATGCCCATCAAGCCATCCCACACCCACCAAGCCACGCCCACAGAACCGGTAGTAAAAAAATTTGAAACCCACCACTGCCACAGAGGACAACTACAATGCTAATCTGGCCCTCGAAGAAATCCAGTTTGATACCCCTGATTTAGATGATACATTTAGGACAGTAATTATTTCTCCGCTTGATCCACCACAAGAGAATTATTAAACTTCAAATGGAAAGGTAGATATGAGAAGCAAGTACCCTGACTCAAAATTCCTTCAAGGAATGGCAGGATAGAAAAACAGTAAATGAAATAGCATTGCAAAAGTTAAAACAACCAATGAAGAAGCAAACAACCAAAAAGTTTACAAATCAAAACATCACCCCTATCTGCCACACACTCTCACTAGGACCGTGACCATACTGTAAACAGAATACCAAAGGCCAGATGGGATAAAGATGTCTTAAGTTCCTTAAAGAAAACAATATAAACATTTTGTTGCTCCATTATATATGTAATATTTATATTAATGTTATTAAGAATAGGATATAAAACACTATTTAGAAAAAATATAAATACTATTTTTATAGATAGAAAACACTTTAAAAAACAACAACACAGGACTTCTCTTTTAAAATTTGTATGATTGCAATTCCTTCCGGAAAGATTTTCCAAGGATTATGATGATGAATTAGTTAATTCAGGCTACAGCATGTTCATTGGCACTGGTTAATGATAATTAACTTCTGCCTGATTAAAACAAGGTTCAATTCTTGACAGGATGTCTCACAGATATTACTATTCTAGTAATACATTCTATTACTATTTTAGTAATTACATTCTAGTAGTTCTCATGAAAACTCCTCTAGGTTTGAAGAAATAAAATGTGATAACCCATATTAAAATGAGGGCCCAGATTGTTGGAAGCAATATGCTGACTTTTGTAAACTGCTTAGAGAGGGCTGTAAAGCACTACAAAGTGGTATACTGTATAAGTCTAAGTGCTATAGCTATTGCTATTAAGATGTTATTGTCTAGTGATGGCATTATTGGTCAATGGACATCTACGCTTAGAACTGAAGGCCATTCTACTTCCCAATTATCGGCATTAAAGAATCATGTCTGAGGAATTCCAACTAGTATGCACACCAAAACTTTAATTTAGTAAGTTATTACTATAATTGAGAACAAAGGATAGAGTGCTAGAAATGGCCCAGTTCCCAAATTTCTGCCTTTACTCCTTTTCTAGCATTTTTATGCTTACAAATTCAGTCTTTAGTCTGTTTATTTGCTAATGCATTAAATAAGAGAAATGGTTCTTTCTCCCAGACACAGACAAACCTGAACTAAAGTTCTCATTTTATGCACAACAATCAAATCAAATATGTTTTCATGCTCCATCATTTCTTGATTAAGACGGAGGCCCAAGTCTTTTCAAAATGTTTTCTGTGTGAGTTGGCACAGTTTAGAAAATATATGAAATGGTTTTCACTAAATCAGAGGTTGGATTCCCATGGTATCTTGTGTAGATTCCACTCTTCAAAATGTGAAAGCTATTTCAGCTCCTTACAGTGCCTTGAAAGACTGAATCTGGATAGGCAAATAGATGGGAATATGGTCAATGGATGGAGAGAGAGAACAGTTAGAAAGGCAGATATAAAATATCTGGATGATGATGATGATGATGATGATGATGATGATGATGTTAAATTTATATGCCACCTAACTCCCAGTGACTCTGGGCAGCTTACAAAACATTTTTCAAAAACCCAAAAATCTTTAAAACAAGAAAACAATGTAAAAAAAACAAACAAAAAGAACAAAGATGACAAAGATAATGAACTGAAATGAGAACAAACAAAAACAAAGAGAAGGGGCCTTCAGTCACTCTTGGCAAGGGCCTTGGAAAAGAGTCTTTATTTTTACAGCTGTTCTAAACATGAATAGAGTGGATGCCATTTGAATCTCAGGGGAAACCTCATTCCAGCAGACAGGCATTGTTGCAAAGAAAGGCATGCTTCCAGTGTTCCAAAATATTAATTTAATTGAAGAACTCTGAGCATACCAATCCTGCCAGATCAGGTTGACCAGGCAAATTCTATGGGAGAAAGACAGTCCCTCAAGTAATCAGACCCTATACCACCTACTGCTTTATAGGTAAAGACTAATACCTTGTATCACACATGGAAGCTGCAACTAGTGAAGCAGAGGTGCTACATTGGCATACTGAGGCAACCCTAAGACAAAAAAACAGACCTAACATGTGACCTCTAATATGTGATTGACCACTGATGGCTTGGGACAAGTCCATGGTTGCTATGGACCAGTGGTGAAATCCATTTATTTTTACTACCAATTCTGTGGGCGTGGCTTGGTGGACGTGGTGTGGCTTGGTGGGCATGGCTTGGTGAGCATGGCAGGGGAAGGATACTGCAAAATCACCATTCCCACCCCACTCCAGGGGAAGGATACTGCAAAATCTCCATTCCCACCCGACTCTAGGGCCAGTCAGAGGTGGTATTTGCCATCTTTGTGTTCTCCAAACTGCTCAAAATTTCCGCTTCTGGTTCTCCGAACTGCTCAAAATTTGTGCTACTGGTTCTCCAAACTGCTCAAAATTTCCGCTACTGGTTCTCCAAACTACTCAAAATCTCCGCTACTGGTTCTCCAAACTGCTCAAAATTTGTGCTACCGGTTCTTCAGAACTTGCTGGATTTCACCCCTGCTATGGCAGCCACAAACATCAGAGTCACCTTGGACTCAATATCACTGGATGGTAAATTGAAATCCCCCAAGCAGCAACAGTCTAACAAACACAACTGCTAACAGAGCAACAAAATCCGGCAGCTCAGACAGACCTTCTGCTGGGTTGCAGGGATGACAATAGTCACCACACCTTTCCTCCTCTGAGTTTTCAGCTAGTGCATATCCCAAAATCTGGGTAGGTACATTTGGGTTTAATTGAAGATAAACTGGCAACCCAATTCAGGGAAAATATAGCATTTTACTTAATACATGTAGCAATGGGAATCAATTATTTAAAAGTGAACAATGCAGAAAGTTGTGTTTTGGGGAAGTTTCTGGAGGGTGCTGTTATTGTACAGTTCCCATTTTGGTGCAAATAAGTTATTGTATTGAATTGCTTTATGGATTTCAGTTATTTCTTAGTAAAATCTGTTTGGCAACTTTGTGTTCTATGTACGTTATTATTGCTCAATAAAGAATGAGAGCTTTTAAAATAGCTATCATTATCCTTTTCCAAGCTGCCATATGGGAACCACTGACATACACAGTCATATTACAATAGAAATTAATTGTGAAATATAATGCAAAGCAAAATCTCCTAAATCATATGTAAATTTAGAACTGTCAAATATTATATTCTTGTTTGGTGAAGACATGACCTTCACTAGAAAAGCATTAGCCCAATGAAATGAAACTATGATTCCCTAACCTAAATTATGATTAGTTAATTAAACTTTCTAGAAACTCTGGGGGAAAATGTTGTCAGACCAAACTTTTTACATCTTATCCCAGGTATGGGCAACATTTTCATTGTTGGGGATCATACTTATTACTTGAAGGAAGACAGATTTAGTAACATCTGCACAACAATGATGCAGATGAAGAATGGGTCACACACATTAATGAGGGGAACTAGCTAGGTTTTCTAAAAAATACATGTTAAGCCTATTTTAGGGCCTATGCTACATTTTCTTTGTGTTTTCTGTTTCCAAATGGCAATATATAGAAGTGATTGCTTCTGACAATTATACTTATAAGGTTGACTCAGCCTTCCATCCTTTTGAGGTAGGTAAAATGAGGACCCGGATTGTGGGGGGCAATAAGCTGACTTTGCATAAAAAAGAACACCGCTTAGGGAGGGGCCGAAAGCCCTACTAAGCAGGTATATACAAAAGTATGAAGGCTATTGCTTAATGCACTGTAAGGCGCCCTGAGTCTCCAGAGAAGGGCAGCATATAAATCGAACCAATAAATAAATACATACATACATACATACATACATACATACATACATACATGCATACTTGGAGGAGCCTTAGTCATAATTTGTAACAATTTCAGATGGAGCCTTGGTACAGAAAAGGAACAGAGACTACAAACAAATCCAAAATCTTAAATTGTTCACCTCTGTCTTAGAAAGAGGGAGAAATTCATTAAGCTTCATCAGAGTAGTAGCATCAATAGAAATATTATATGGTCTGTGACAACAAAATCTTATATAGTCACATTTATAAGTCTGATGGCCATGTAAATTAATTAATTGATTAAAAAGAAAAATAAATGATTGGAGATGAGTAATTGATATGGTATTTATCTACTGAATGATGAAGAAAAAATATTTAATGTCAATGTATCAAAGTATTTTATAATATTTAATAATGTTTTTTAAAAATGTATCAGCTAACATAACTGTATCTGCTACACACATTCTATAACCTTCATTCTATATGGACAGCAGCATTTATGACTGCAGTTCATAAACAGAGTGCAATGAAGAAAATAATTTCTCAGTCACTCTCTGTCTGTATGCATATCAGTCATAGAAAATCATAGAAAATCAAAGTGATCATATTCAAGAACCTAAAGGTGAAAGGACTTGAGCATGGGAATTAATGGATAGTTTCAATACAATTCCCTAGATTTCAATAAACTGTGTAGATATCACACATTGGCATCCTATAAGATGTCTTGACATCAGGACTCCAGTAGCACCTTTTTCAACTAACACATTTTATTAATAAGGCTAAGTTTTCACGAGCCTACAATTTATGAATCTGATGAAATGAGCTGCAACTCATAGAGTTTTATTCTTTTTACTAAAAAGTATTAGTTGGAAAAGACTCATGATTTCAAGCCAAGATAGACTAACATGGCTGTCCTAAGATAGCTTGGTAGTCTTTCCTCCTTTTTTTTTAACAATCAAAAAAAGCAACCCATTATACTCCCTACAGAGATGTTAAACACTGATAACATGCTTACTGGGAACAACATAGATATAATTTACTTTTACTCCCTTGTTAAACTCAAAGCATCCTCTGCAATTAAAGTTCTCCTTTTATATAATGGCATTCTCCCTCTACAATCATGAGATTAATTTTATTTCCCTAATGTCCCAGCCAATGTAATACTTAAAAGACAGACACTTATAGAAATTTAAATCTGCCTCTACTTTTCTTTTATTTAGAGCATTCTCTTACTGCTTATTAAGCCCGGTTAATGAAAATATCAAAAAGTAATTCCAAAAACAGAGCATGTGCTGTTTGCTCCATTTTCTTCTGCTTATTTGTCATAGTGGAAAAAAGAACCATTCCCTTCATGTATTCCTTGTTAATTCTCGGCTGCATCTACTATATAAAATATGTGACATGAAATTTTAAGCAATATAGATCTTGAGAGTAATCTAGCACAGTTTTTCTCACCTTTTTCTGGAGTAATATGTAATTACTAACGTAATTACTGTAATATGCAAACTAAGTAACATACCAAAAAATCCTGATCGAAATTTAGGAAAGGAGGGGGAATGTTGTCTCTTAGTTCTGATTAATATATTCAAGGTACTGATTAGCAAACTGAAAGTTTAACTGCTGAATTGCTGAATTAATATGGGTTGAGGAGATACAGCATACTGAGTCAGCAGGAATCTCATAACTATTGTAATTAATTAGCAGTGATTCTCCAAGTCCCAGCATATTTTGCAGCTAATCTCTTGAGGAACAATGGAAAAAAGGAAGGAAAAAAAAACAATAGATGGCCTTACAATAACCTTACTTTATTGAGTATGATGCTGGCACGGAAGATGCTGTGAAATAAATTACTTTTGAAGAGTAGCAGCGTAGTAACAATGAATATTAAGCAATACTGACTGCTATATTCATGGATATTGTTATGCTTATGAAACCAAAGTGTCATGAACAGTGACAAAGGCCACTCCAGAATAGCTATTTCAAAAATTGCCAAATACAAGTCTACCGGAGTAGATTTTCATCATATATTTGTTATGATTCTTGAAAACTATTTAATTGGCTGATTCTTAAGAGGAACTCACTTCAAATGGGAAAAAAAAGAGTTAAAGGGCCATGCTGAGGAGACATATGATGTAAAATGGTAGTATTGGGTTTAGGGGAAGGTAATTTTTTGGCTACTGTTGTTATATATAATCTATTTTTTGCATTTTTAGGGTTTACATTTTGCTTTCTGTTGTTCCTTGCCTGAGACATCTATTTACTATCAGAGGGGATCTGACTGTGTTGTTTATTGGAAATGTATTGGTTGCCCACTATAGGTTAAGCAAATATATGGTCAGAACTTTATGGCATGTCTTCATGTAAGTAAATCTGTAAGTTATAGAGATATTTCTTAGTAAATAGATATACGTTTATATTACCAGGCTGCTTTTCCTGCCATTTTTCCCCTTGAGCACAGTGACGGGACAGAGAGATTGAGGCACTTTGTTAAAAATTAAATAGCATTTGTAAATATTGTACTGTGCAACTTTAAAAATAAGAAAATAAACAGTCTAGTGTAACATGATAGTTTTAATATTTCCTAGTGGGCAGAGAAGAAAAATATGAAATATTTTTAAAACTCCCACACAAACAGGCATATGAATGCTAATATTAAATAGGTGGTAAATGTACTGAAATATTGTTATTAAAAAGAGCAGTAATAAAATTAAAGCCTCAATTTCTCTTACTTCCATTGTAGCTCATCTCGGGATGTGCTCTCATGCATAAAATTGTTCACTGTTCTTCAAAAACTGGTGGTACTTTAATGGGTTTTGTGAAAGGAATTTCATGGAAATAAAATAACTTTAAATGCTCTTTCTAAATAATATATAGAGAGAATGGTTTCTTTCCCACTTCAAATGGAGAGATATGGAACAAGTGGTCTGATAATTCAAGTTGTTATATAGCTGATGCCATCTTCATGTTAGCACAAATAGGGTCATCACTGGAATTTCTAAGAAGTAAATCAAATTTTAATTTCTGATTTATTGTGTGGAGGAAAAAAGAGTTGGTCTGATTATAATGCATAAAATCCATCACTAGATACAATCTCAGTGTCAGGAAGCAACTCATAGTTCAGAATCACTGTCAGAAGCTCAGGCTGCATACCTTAACCAGATGAATAAATTCTTATAAATTTAGTTGTATAGGGTTGGGAATAGCAGAAATAGGAAACTTTTGGATGTCTGCAGACACATTTTTCCCCCTGTAACCAAGGAAATGATGGTAGGGAAATGATAACATCATTAAAGAGGATGTCTTTGATTTACATTTTCATTTTTTCCCTGATTTTAAGGTATTTCCCCCTTCCTATATTTATATCTGTGTGAAGCCAAGGCTGAAAATTCCAGCTTTCTTTTATTCCATGCTAAAAATTAGTCGGAGCCAGTACCCATATTCTTCAAGGGTTTCCTGCCAAATTTTAATTAGAAGAACAGTGGAATGCTCATATTTGCATTTTAAAAAGGGTAAAAATTAAGTATTTATTGCAAAAGAATGCTTAGAGAACTTTTGAATGTGCTCTGTATGATTATCATTAGAATATTTAACGTAGACACTTACCTATCTTTTGTAATCCATGTTATTATTATTTTTTCTTAGCAAGTTTGTCTGTTTGAGATTCAAGACTGTAATCTTGAGAGCAGTTAGGATGCATGCTTAGCAGTTAGGATATATATATAAAATGGAGCTTACGATATAGAAAACATGTGTTGAAAGTTGAAAAAATGAAGTTCTAATCTACTTATTTTTTTTAACTTCTCAGTATGCAATAATGCACTTGCTTACTTGATAATGAATATGACTGAAATTTATGTTGCTGGCTTCTGAATAGATTTGCATTACTTGGCATCCCTTTCCATTTGCAAATCTAGACAAGTAGCAAAAAGTGATGATTTCTTGAGCCTCTGATGGTTTTGCGTTCCATACATGGCTAATGAATTGTGTTCAGCTTGGTGGATCACAATTTGGTGCAAGTCCAAAACTGAGCATTCATGAAGGCTGAATTCCCAATGAGCCTAGTTTAGCAAAGAATGAAAAGGATATGAAGCACATAAGAAAATAAGGAAAGGCCATTTTTTTCAGGTATGATCTCATGCTCAAATGACTGTAATAATCAAGGGATGCACAATGCATTTGGATTCAGATGAATGTAGCTTTCTGGGTTTGTGCCACAGTACTAGTTTTGTCAACAAAGCCAAAAACAAAATACCCTAAAAATATTGCTCAGTGCTTTACTTTCCTTAAATATGAAGAGAGATGGATTTCTAATGGAAACATTTAACATATCTGCATAAACTAGTCCTATTCATACTTTATGGCTGTGCCTAAGAAGAGAAATTTTAACATTGAAGGATATTTTCAAATAAATTTATTAATTGTTCAAGATTTCCTGGGGCAAAAAGCAGAATCAAATAGTGAATTAGAAAAGATTTTACAAGTGATCTAATTTAGCCCACTACTCAGTATTGGATCCACTAAACCAGGGGTGTCAAACTAGCGGCCTGTCATGCGCAGACCATGCCCACCCCAACTCTGCAAATGGGAAAAACGTCATGAAACATCATGTGACGGCAACATGATGCAACGAGTTTGACACTCGTGCACTAAACCATTCAAGTGTCTTCTAGAAAGGAAAAAGCAAAAAGCATTCTAGGCAGATTATGCAATAAATTAACAGTAGTTTGCATCAGGAAATCATCTCAATATTAAACTTGGATATCTTTATTTTAATTTCAACTCAGAACCAGCTTGTTCCACTTCCATGTTTGATATTTATTAAATATTGCTTACAAGATATTTGTAGGTTGATATTTCCCCTCATTCTACTATAGGAATGCTGAATAATCAATAGCCGTATTGGCTCATTCAAAACCCTGAGATATAATTTGTCTGAACCTGGAGACTTAAATGCATTAAAGGCAGCAAAATGAATTCTATGAAACTTTTTATCATTTCTGGGATACATCTCTCTCTCTCTCTCTCTCCCTTTGCTCAACCACGTTTAGTGTGAAAAAAAATAAAACAGACAGTGGAAGTCTTGCCTTTGCTCTCTTCCTTGTTATTATTTCTCTGTGTTTCAGACTAGCACCCCCTTGATTCTTATTTTACCTTGGGCCTATTCCCAAATCTCCTTATTATATTTTGCATTTCTTGCCAACCTCATCTGCTATGAGTGGTAGACTTCCTGACTCCACTCTTAGAGGTTTGAACTATCAGTCTGTATTCTTCCTTAGTTATTAGTCCCGCTTGCATTCCCCATACATTTTTAAAAAAACAAAACCCTTCACAGCTTGTCAGTGAAAACTAAGTATTCATCTGAACAGGCCTCTTAAAGCTTTTACTGTCTTTCCTTCTCAACAGAATTGGTTGAACCTATGATCCTGGTATCATATTTTTCAGGATCTTTATACTACTTTGTGTTATTTATTATTTAGGATTTTCAGCCATAGTTGAATGCACATCTTTCATCTGGATTCATTAAAATCTGCCTTTTTTGAAGTCCAACTTTTCCCTCCCCAGTCCAACTTTTCCCTCCCTAGTTATCTTGAATTATACCATGACACCTTCTCTTTTCTTCCTCAAGGAGAAATGTTAGGCAGTAAGATGTTCTTTTCTCTTCCCACTTCTTTCCATCTCAAAAAGAATAAGTACAGTAGAAAAGTAAAAATTACAAACTGCTCTAATATAACAAAGAATCAGCTCTAATATAACAAAGAATCATTAAGACTACAGTTAAGTTAGTTTAGTTTAGTTTAGTTTTAGTTTTATTTGATTTATATTCCACCCTACTCCTGAAGGACTCAGGGCGGTGAACAGCCACATGATAAAACACATAAATACAAAATTTAAAAAACAGAATTAAACAATTTTGCCAACAACAGATTTAAAACACCCCAATAATTAAGAACAGATTAAAATTTGCATTTTAAAAGGGAAAAGGGAACAATTAGGCCAGGCCAGCCTGATGGAATAAAAAGATCTTGAGAGCGTGGCGGAAGTTAGAAATTACCCTAAGGGACATAGGTGTCAGTAGTTTATTCAAAAGATTTTATAACATTAAAAATTAAGCATAAGACTTGCAAGACAACCTTTGAATATTATTATTCTAATAATAATTCAACATTCTAATAATATTATGAGAAAACACTTGCATGCAGTATAAAGAATAAAGTAACAGATTTAAATATGAAGACATGGGCACAAAATTATTCACTCTATTATTCGCTATAACTATTAAAATAATTTTAATGAATAAACCTTTGGCATGTCTTTTTTATATAGTTTTTATTTAAAAAAAATTAACAAAATAAAAATCATAAGAGGAAATAAAAATATGAAAAAATAGTGAGTCGTGAGGGAAAAAAATAGAAAAAGAAATTAAAAAAGAAAGACAAAGGGAAAAGAAAGGAAAAGGAGGAGAAAGATTATAAAGGCTTCCAATCTTCTTGAGTTATATCAGGGGTGTCCAACACAAGCCCGGGGGCTGGATCCGGCCCATGGGATGCTTGGATCTGGCCCACGGGGCCACCCTGGAAACAGAGAAGGACCAGCCTGCTGTGCCTCTGCCAGCAAAAATGGAGTTTGGGAGGGCTGCGTGTGGCCCTCCCAAGCTCTGTATTTCCTGGCAAAGGGTTGCAGGAGGCCATCACAGCTGAAAAGGGAGCTCACAAGGGCTGCGTGCAGCCCTCCCAAGCTCCATTTTTGCTATCAGAGGGTTGTAGAAGCCATTGCAGCCAAAAACAGAAATTGGGAGCCCCGCCAACATTAGTGACATTAATCTGGCCATGCTCACCCTGGCTACACTCACCCAGCCCCCCGAGATCAAACACAATCCTGATGTAGCCCTCAATGAAATTGAGTTTGACATCTCTGAGTTATACATCTGTTCTGTCCCCTCCCTGCTTCAGAAGCCCAGACAAGCACACACACTCGAACAGAAGTATTCAGAAGTTGTTTATTTACCATCCATAAACAACAAGCTGGCAGCGAGCCCGGGAGAGATAACGACAGCTGTTGTTTTGAGTTGCCACGGCCAGTCCCTGATAAGGCTCCAAGTATTTATGTCCAATACGAGTTTAAAAGAAAACACTTCTCTGCTGCAGTATTTCAGGACACAAGCAGTCAGGTTAAAACTTTGTTCGTCACAAAAGCCAACAAGGTAAGGTCAGCTCCTTTTATACCTTGTGGGGCATTGGCTTTGTGACTCATCACCTCGTGCTCGGCCCCACCCACTCCTTTGCTGAGCCCGTCTCTCTGATCGTCGCCACCTGGGATTAATCCACTCCCTCTCATTAACGTCTGACTCAGAGGAGCTTTCTTCCACAGGGCTTTCAGCTGGGGCCTGGGATGGTGCCAAACCAGACGGGCCAGGGGAGGGGCCCTTGCCTCCTCCTCCTCTTCACTTTCGGAGGATTCTTCCTCCGGAGGTCCGGGCTCGGGAGCCGAAGACACAACAACATCAAACTAATGAGAATCAGTAGAACAACCAGCCTTAAGAGCCGAGGTGGGGCAGTAGTTAGAGTGCAGTACTGCGGGCTACTTCAGCTGATTGCTAGCTGCAGTTTGGCAGTTCAAATCTCACCAGGCTCAAGGTTGACTCAAGGTTCCATCCTTCTGAGGTGGGTAAAATGAGGACCCAGATTGTTGGGGGCAATATGCTTACTCTGTAAACCGCTTAGAGAGGGCTATAAAAAGCACTATGAAGCGATATATAAGTCTAAGTACTATTGCTAGTGCTATTAAGATTGAGAATGAAGATACCAAAGTGATACATGGTTCCTTCCTTTTGGGATCAACCATCAACAGTAAAGAAACAAGCAGTAAAAAAATATGCACAGACTAGCACGAACACCTTAGAAAAGAGAATGTGATGTGTCTATAAATATAAGGAACTCAACTGTGCAAGTCACAGTATTTCCTGTGACACCGTATGAAAGCAAAACCAAAAGTTGGATTTAAAGAAGCAGGATAGGAAGAGTATGGAGACTTTTGAACATTTGTGCTGGGGAAGACCCCAGAGAATACTGTGGACAGTGAAGAAAACAAACCTATGGGTCATCAAACAGATCAACTAAGAGTTCTCATTTGAGACACAAATGATCAGATTGAAATTACCTACGCTGGACCCAAAGGTCTATCTCTCTGGAGAAGGTTCTAATGCTGATAGGAGGGAAGGAAAATGAATAATAGTAGCAAGCAGAACAGTAGCAATGTGGATGTACTCAGTTACAGAAGCAATGGGTACATCACTCTTATGGCCTTCTAGAAAAGTCTCAAGACCTGGTTCTGCCATGTGACATGGTGTCTAAGAATAGAATATAACCAAGGCAATGGTTGGTGGATTGACAGCACTCCCTCTAACATAACTTTATCAAGTGTTCTTTTTAACTTTGTCTTAATGATGGCTTTTATATGATTTTATGTGTTACATACCCAGAGTCACACAGGCAAGATGGGTGGTAGAGAAATTTGAAAGACCTGAAAGCTTAAGTTATGGGGAAATTTTGTCTATGTGGTTGCCTTGAGTCAATTCTGATTAAATAACAAATAATCAATTAGTGTCTCTGAAATCTGTTTTTAATTAAAACTTTTAAAACAACTTTAGAAATTCTTAAAATTAGCAAATAAAGTGTCTAAAGTTCATACAAAGGATTGGAATCTTCCTAACTAGTCTTCATTGATAGAATAGCTTTGGAGCATGAGTTTGTATTTTATTTTATTTTATGGTTTTTATTCCTATATTTACAACCTCAGTATTTCTTTGAATTTGTCAACTTTTATGTAAAACAATATACAGTTTCTTTTTGCGATTGTGTATTATGAATCTACTACATGTGTTTGCCATTTTTTCTATGTCATTAAGATCTGTAGTCTTGTAAATGATTTATCTGAATGTATCAGAAACAACATTCTAATCAGAATGTAGCTGCAAATATTTCCTGTGGTATAAAATGGTTATGATGTAAACTGCTGTAACATATATTAAGAATTAGGAAAGCATCTTTCACAAGAGAGCTGGATTTTCATTAATGTCGGACTGACATTTGCAAAATTGATTTGTGTTGACATTTAGAGTACTTCTGTTGTAGTATGGGTTCATGTTTGACATTAAGCAAAGTAAATTACATTAGTTATGCTTAGCAGTCTTCTGAAAACCACTATTATTTTAGAAATGAGAGGATATTTCTACTCTGAAAAAATACAAGAAGTCTAAGCAGTTTACTGCATATGTATAGCAAGTGGAACTAAGAAGTGCTGTGATCTTGAAACATCACCAAAATCCATTGTAGAAAAGGATTATGAGTTATACTCCCTTAGAAAACAGCATCATAAGCATAAATTAATGTTGAAAAGTTTCAAAAAGAAAGCAAAATTATTCTTCAAAACACCAGAAAACTAAATCTCACTGGGTTGATATGAACAAAGGGAGACAGAGGGCTCCTGACTTCATACCTCAAAAAATAGCAGCATTTTTTTACCCTAGCTTCTGAGAAAATGCTGGTCTGTTGTCATTAATTATCCTATAATCACTATACTATGGGCAACAATGGTAGTATGAAGATTGATTATCAACAGGGTACAAGTGTCTTTCTTATAGGTATTTACACTGAATATGTAGAATTGTTATTAATGCAACACTTGGGCCATATTGGGGTTTACAAAACTAAAACCCCCTTAAAGAAGCAGACCCTTATCTGTATGACTTTGAATTCTGCCTATTTATAGTTAGGATAATTTCTGGTTAAGGGTCAATTTATTCTGATAGGATTTCTATTAAGGCAATAAAAATCCAAGAGTGGTGTTTTTTTTTCCAGACGTTTCCAGAAATGTTCTCATATTCATATTAACATACTTAATTTCTTTCTTTTCGATTCTTGTCGATGCTGAATGACTGGGACGTTATTGCAAAATTTATACCCATGTATTAGTTATGATTTGCTCCACCATAAGTGTGTGTACATGTTGGAATGCCAAACATCTAGTAACTGTGGAGATGAAACTGATTTTATTCCTGGATGAGATTTCCAGAGTGGATATTCTGACATTTCCATTACAAAGAAAGTGATTTATTTCCAATTGAATTGACATTCAAAGCAAAAAATTTTTGATTGAATATTAATGAGAGGGAAAAGGAAAACTGATCAGATTTGTGTATTTCTGGAGAAACAATCTCATTTGCATTATCTTCTGACTTAGCCAATTTTTGTTTTAAAAAGGAATAAATTCAATAGCTGGTATATAACAATGTGCATCATTTTAATGCTATTTTGCAAATATTGTAGATCTGTAATGTTAAGGGTCATTTAATAAGTCAAATAGGAAGATCAAATTTGGCTAATTTAAATGTATAAATTACTTTTCAGCTGATTTGCCAAAACTTAAATAGTAGTCACAAGCTAAAGGTAATTAGGAAGAAGAGGAAGAAGTATTAAGTATATTTGCTACCTTGAGTTATTTATAAAAATAATAAAGGAAAACAAACAAGTCTATAGAAAGCCTGAAAGGGTATTTAGCTCCTTCCCAAAACTGGACCCTAATGTCTCCTGATGCTAATTCATCTAGAAAAAAAGTCCTCAAAGGCAGCTGGGGAGTTTTGCAAGATTGTAATAAGAGAGAAAGAAAGAGGGTTAAATCTACCCCATGATACTAGTATTTTGCCTTGAAAATACTTCAAAACATCAAATGTCTTTAATGTCCCCTTTTCTGAATTCTCCTATATTATTATAAGCAGGCCAAATTGTTATTTCTTTAAAAATAAAACTAAGTAGCAAACTATAATGTTAAAAGCTCATAGCTATATTTTTCAAACTACCATCTCCTTTGTAATAGTAGGCCAAAAAAATAATAATAATAAATCCCTCCAAGTTTGTGCTATAGCATTTCCTATAGATATATCATCAAAAGATATAGAGTACTTTGGTCTTTGGTACTGATGCCTTTCCTTAATAGAAAACACTTGTCAAGAGTTTAGAGCTCAACATAATCACAACTGAAGTAAAACTGAACTCAGAAGGAGGTTCCAACCTTGAATTGGTATGCTAAATAATTCCAACAGATAATATCCAATTTAAAGCAAAATAGAAGGAGTATATTGAAACATTATACAGTAGATATGTCAGCATCCAAGATACCTTAGAAGATATCCCTTACCTACTTAAACCTCTAGTACTAGAAGATGAAGTTCGATCAGCCCTCCATTAATTATCAAGTCAGAAGGCTACAGGAACTGATGGTGCCTATTGAAGTAAAAAAAGAACCAGCCAAGCTTGTAAACAAGCTATGATAGAAAATATGGAAAGCAACACAATAGCCAACCAATTGAAAGAATTCAACTATGTTCTAGAATAGAGAGAGAGGTAACACAGTGTGCAAACTATCCTACAATATCCTTAATTTCACATGTTAGGAAAATGATGCTTAGAATCATCCAATGCAGGTTAAGCCTGTAAGGAAAGAGAGAGACCACATGTTCAAGCTGACTTTAGTAAAATGAAAATGATGAAAAGAAGACATTATTACTGATTCACACTGGATAATCGAGAAAGCCAAAAGTACACAAAAAAGTCAATGTATGCCTCATCAGTTATGGAAAAGCCTTTGATTGTGTTGACCACACCAAGCTGTGGAAAGTGGTCCGAAAAATGGATACCCCAGAACATCTCATTGTCCTCATGAGAAACTAATATACAAGTACAGTATGGACTAAACTTGACAAAATGGACTGGCTCCAAGGTGGCAAAGTATGACAAAGCTATATTTTCTTCCCTGCTTTATTTAACATATATGCTGAATATATATTAAGGGAAGCTGGATTGGAAGGGTGAATATATTTTAAAGGAAACTGTATTGAAAGATGATTAGCATGATTTTAAAACTGGAGGAAGAAACATCAATAACCTGCACTATGTCGATGATACTACCCTGATAGCTGAAAATAACTTAAGGGCACATCATCAAACAATCACGGACATTTTTTTTAAAAAAAATAAATGAATCAAGATTGAGATCATAAACATCTCAGACAGGAACCTGTTAAAAAAAATCCAACTTGTATGTGTTTTAGTCTCCTCTTTGTTATTTAATTTAATTTAATTAATTAAATTTATATGCCGCCCCTCTCCGAAGACTCAGGGCGGCTCACAATACATTCAAAAAATCATTATAAAAAGATGTTGAAAAATTAAAAAAACATTAAAAACATTAAAAACTCATTCACATCATTCATGGCCGGATCTCGCCAGATCACAAGAGCAAGATCGACGGCCCCAGGCCTGCCAGAAAAGCCAGGTCTTCACCAGATCTGTTACTAATGAAGGAAAAAATATACAGTCAAAGAATAGCATTTCCAATAATGTTAAATCATTGAGGAGATTGCTAATACACGTCTTAATAGACCATTCTAACCAAAAGAGTAGTGATATGTTGATGATCTAGTCATTCCAAGAAATCCATAAATATTAAAAATGTTGCAAAGCATGCTCTGCTGCTTTTCTTGCCATTTTCATTTCCAGTGATCAATGAACACCACCACCAAGGGAAAGTTTAGAGGTCTACAGATAGTAAATAGAAGTTTAGACTGTGAATTACTGTACAGCAAGAATAGTGATCATTACATGACTTCCATTATTATTTAAGAACTATAACTACTATATCACGCAATCAGCTAACTGACAGTTATGATGGGCAGCAGGTTTGGGTTCTCCAATTTAATGGAAAGTAACACAGCTCCTATTACAGAATCTCAAGATTGGCTCATCAAAATTTGACTCCTGTCCAAAAAAGACAATAAAATGTCCCCAATCAACCAAACTGAATACTATCAAAATAAGTGGAACACTTTTGTAACCCAATGTCAACCATCCAGAGTGCTTGGGATTCAGGCAGCATATAAATTAAACTGTTATTATTATGAATTGCTGCACAATCAGCCAGATCTTTAGACTGGATTTGGCATTTTATCCTTCACAAGGATTTTTGCAATTGACGGATGATGGTTTTTGTCAATACCAAGTATGTTCCAGTTGTGGGATTGCATTATTATACTTTTATTCATTAAACATGAAAGTCAGTCAACTGAACATTTAAAAATGTATCACAAATATTATTGACTGGCAGTGATGGTTGATATGGTTCCTGCCAGCATCCTAGGTATCAACCAAGTATCTTCTTAAAATATATGATATTCCAAGTAGCGCAGGTTTTTTTGCAGTTCCGCTGGTGTTATTGCAGGAAGCTGTACTTTCTTGATGTATTTTGTAAAATTCTTGGACATGGTGCCAAGTACCCCGATGACAATGGGTATCACTGTCACATGTTTCATCCATAATCGTGTAGTTTCGATGGCCAGGTCATGATATTTCGTGATTTTTTCTAGTTCTTTTTCTTCAACTCTGGCGTCTCCTGGTACATTGATATCAATAAATCGTACGCTTCAATTTTCGACAACAGTGATATCTGGTGTGTTATGTTCTAAATGATGATCTGTCTGTATTCGAAAGTTCCACAAGATCTCCATCTTCTCATTTTTGACAACTTTCTCCACTTTCTGTTCCCATGACTTTTCGGATACAGGTAACTCATATTTTTTACATAATGACCAGTGGATTAGTTTAGCAACTTGGTCACTTCTAGCTTTGTAACATCATCATCAATCATCATCATCATCATTGAAAACAATTAATAAAACTCTCATTTAAGTTATTTATAACTCCATTGTGATTTGAATTGTTGCATACATTTTCAAAGCCTCTCAAATAAATTGGGAAAAATAATGATTTTTTTCATTATTCTTTTGGTTTTTTCATTATTCTTTCGGCATTCTTTTGGTTCTTAGAATGAATGCTTTCTACATATATTTGCCTGCCAAAACAAAATGTCTGAATGTGTATTGCTATGGAAATAACTTTATCCAGACTTTTAAAGATATTCGTTGCTATAGTTAAATCAGTGCTTCTTAAATAGTGGGGCGCGCCCCCCGGGGGGGGCGCGAGGCTCCGTAAAAGGGGGCGCGTTTGACTTTGGCATCTGATTGGCTGTCCAAAACCACGAGCCTGTCGGAGCCATCTTTAGTGTGGGACGTCCGTCCACACTTACTTTGTTGCCCGACGGATGTGCGCCCAATTGATGCTCAAATGACTGACAATGACCTTCTCCTGTGAAACATAACGCTGCCCCAATTAATCAAACTTGCTAAAGAAATCGGGCTAACGCTGCTGACATTTGCATCGATAGTGAGCATTAAGCCAGTACATGTGACTGCGCATGCTCCTCCCTTTCAAGGAGAACAGACCTTTTTCTAATAATGATACTATTTACAGTCGCGCAGGGGGCGCGAAAAATGTTTTCTTCTTCCTAGGGGGGCATGACAGAAAATAATTGAGAAGCACTGAGTTAAATGGACTGGCTGAGGTTACACACTCCACGTACACCATTTCCTTGATGATTAGTAATTGGAAAGATCCACAGCGCATAGGAAATAAAGCTATAGAAACATTACTCTATTCCATGTACGCAGCCACAACACTAAGCTTCTCCTCTGTTTTACAGAAGTCTTAATAGCTTTTGCTACTTTTGTTAGTAGCAGCTGCTGGTTTGAATTATAAATATTTAGGCAAAGTCATAGAAGAAAGATACAGAGATTGGTAATGAGATACAGTAAAAGAAGAAAATTAAAAGAGTTCTGCTCTGTGAACTGTAATATAATATTTTAAAGGTCCTTCAGTGTAGGAAGTTGGTTTACCTTAAATGCCCCACAGGTTGTTCCTCCATGTCTGAAAGGAGCATCTTACAAGGAAGCAAACTGACTCATTGGGATCTCCTCGGCCAGGACTAACAAACAGTAAATGGCAAATAATAATACCCGCTGAATAAATCCTAGAAGACTCCAGTTCCTGACTCTACTTAGGAAATTAATCCTTTTTTATTTCCTGTTTAAATTTGAGAGAGTGGTGCTTCAGGGGATTGACACTATTTCTCTATACACATCCCACTATAAATTAATCTACAGTCCTGTGGCCTTTGTGTTTTTCTTTCAGACTCCTTGTAATTATAGTTTTAGCACTCACAGCCTCGGTGGACTCTCACTCTACCAATCTGTCTTGCCATGTTGCAGAAGTAAGGATGTTTTAAAAGGAGAGAGAAAATTCCTCCATTTTACAGCTATCTCTATCACAGTTTTGGTTATCTGTGAGCAGGAATAGCCACTCAATCAATAATAAATAAATTGTAATAAATTGTAATAAATTGATTGATTGATTGAGCAGGAATAGGGTTAATATCTCTCTACTTGCAAAATTGTACTTTTTGTGTTCCTTGTTATGCTGCTAGAGTAGAACTAGTATAGACAAAAAAAAGGGACAGGTTGTGCTTTTTTAATTTCTTTGAAATTACAATTAGAATTCCAGATATAAACTAATTTTGCTAAAGTTTCTCCTTCCTTTTTTATGAGACGTTCAAGTGCAGTTTGCATTTCTCCAGGGATTTTTAAATGCGGTATAAGCAACTTGTTTAAGTCCCACTTTCTTAGTTATATGAAGGATTGCATAAAGCATTGACTTATGCTGTAAAGTTGGAATTCAACAAAACAAATTTACACCATGTGGAAAAAGTAGTCAATCCTCCCTTTATATGTACACTGTGACCCTAAAGTTGCTGTGCTTTTGATTTTCAAAAAGTGAACTTCTGAGCAACTGAAACAAGATTAGCATAGCAATGGCAAGCAGTACTACACCAATAATCTTCCTCTGTAGTATTCAATAATTTGGAATTCATATTGTTTGGTCAACCTAGTAAGTTAGTTATTATTCTACTTCCAGAAATAACAGAACAATGGTACTGTTACAGTATATGTTGAATAGCAACATAAAAATGCAATATTTTAAGCAATAATTTCCAGAGCTATAAATACCTCCCTGGAAGTAGAGACAGGTGATCATTGTGGTTCCCAATTCTTACAACTATTTCACACCTCTCTGATAATGTAAGAAAACCACTGCCATGGAAGAACAATGAAATTAAAATCAAAACAGCCTGCACTCCTGACTAATCACACAAAGTAGTACAATTCTTCCTACAATGAGTTGGAATAATGCAGGTTGGAATACTGACATCTGTTTAGCAAATCATATGTAAGCAAATAAAATAGAGGAAGGAAGGTAATAGAGTAGGCCCAAATTCCTAATAAAAGTTCAATAAAGCTTTAGCTTTTAAGGCAAAGCATAGTGCTAGTTTGCAAAAAGGTAAGTGAATTACGGAACAAGGCATAAGGCACCCATAAGAAAGACTTACAGAAGGTATTGCTAAACATGGATTGCTGAAATAAGTTTAGTAGAATTGTTATGGAATATGTAAAACTTACATACAAATCAGAAATAGATTTGCTGAATATTGCATTATGCATAGATGGAAATGCTGAGATGTTGATGATAGGACACAGCAAAAAGGTTTTGTGAGTGTATGACATCAAACATGTGTAACCTGTGGTAACTACTGTATAAACCCTCCAAGTAAGCACTGATGGGCTACACAAGCTTTGAGAGATACCTGTGTTCTTTTTTCTGCATAATAAACTTCATTTATAATCATCACCTCAATGTGTTCAGTTCTGGGCAAGAGCACACCAAGCAATGAATCCAGTCTTGGGCTGGGACAACAAAATGAAGGAAGGTAAATCTTAGTTTGATACAGATTGTTATTTTAAAAATGGGGTCTTCTTACTCCAATATACATTTTTTTTTATCTGACAACTCATTAGGTTCTTTTCAGTCACTCGGAGAGCATACGAAGTTTTTATAAAGCATTTGTAAAAGCTACAAAAGAACGAACTCTGGAAGAGGACTGGAGGGAGATTAATATTTTAATTGCAGCGGCTAAGATTAAGAACCCTGCTTGATTCTGGTGCCTATTAACTTCTCTCCTATGGATTGTTATTTATGTCTCATCTGCCAAATGCTTGCAGATATTTGGGAGAGTTACTTTCAGAACATTTTCAATCCAGTACTATTAAATAATCCAGTGGTGGTTTTCCATTCAGAGGTGACTTCTCCCAAGTGGCCATCTGTGTCTAGAGCTAAAGCTAAGAGTTTCATTTACAACTGAAATCTGGGAAAGCTTCTGGAGGTGATTCCATCCCTCCAGAGTTGCTAAAAGAAAGTAAAAATTGATGACTCCCACTGCTGGCTGCTCTTTTTTTACTCATATTAATAGTACAGTACATTTCCATCCTAAAGGAATGAGGTCATAGTTTAGTCCTCTTTATAAGTATATAGGAAATAGATTTAACCCTGGCAACTATAGACCAATTAGCTTGCTTAATACAACATGCAAACTATATGCAAAGTATCTTTATTTAAAACTGTTGGTCTGAGTTCAAAGTGAAAATGTTGTTATTGAGGACAGCTGGGATTTAGAGGAGACTGTTGAACTTTAGACCACTGTCACACTGCACCATTTAGCTGAAAAATACATTTCATGCCCAAAGGTACCCTTTCTGTATCCTTTGTGGATTTCAAATGTTTTTGATCAGATTCTAAAGGAAAGGCCATGGCTCAGACTTCAGGAACTCTCAATGGGTAAAAGATTGCTCCTTTTTATCCAGAGTCTTTATTGTAACAGCTCATTGAGAGTGAGTTGTTCCCTTCAGGGGTACCTTTCTGTAGCCATTTCCACTAAAAGATGGGTAACTCAAGGATATAGTTTATCTACCCCAGGGGTGAAATCCAAATGTTTTTACTACCGGTTCTGTGGGCGTGGTTTGGTGGGTGTCGTGTGGCTTGGTGGGCATGGCAGGGGAAGGATACTGCAAAATCTCTATTCCCATCCCACTCCAGGGGAAGGATACTGCAAAATCCCCATTCCCTCCCCACTCCTGGGGAAGGATATTGCAAAATCTCCATTCCCACTCCACTGCAGGAGAAGGATACTGCAAAATCCCCATTCTCTCTCCACTCCTGGAGGAAGGATATTGCAAAATCTCCCTTCCCACCCCACTCTTGGGGCTAGCCAGAGGTGGTATTTGCCGGTTCTCCGAACTACTCAAAATTTCTGCTACTGGTTGTCTGAACTGCTCAAAATTTCCGTTACGGGTTCTCCAGAACCTGTCAGAACCTGCTGGATTTCCCCCCTGATCTACCTCTTTACTTTTTAACTTGTACATTAATTCAATAATTCATGCTTTATCATGTTCTGTTCATCAGTCTTTAATATTGGTAAATTGTGTGATTCACAATGTGAACAATGCAGACAATGTAGTAATTTTGTTATGTTCCCTGGGGAGAATGAGAAGGACATTGGCTTCCTTTTGCCTAACAGAATAACTTGTATTGAGCTATCAAAAAACTACAGTGCTAAATGGCAAAGTAATGAGACCCTATAGAGAAGGCATGAACATATAAACACCTTTGGATGTATTTCCAAGCTCCTTATCTTGCAACATGCATTTCTTTTATCAGGCAAGAGGTGTGGGCCAATGTGTCTCCGTGACTCTCTTAAGATTCTTCTGTTCAAAGATGACACATTTTATTCCTGCAGCTTGCAAGGTTTTTCTTGTTAAGGTCGTCTCTCAGCTTATTTGTGTTTTTTCAATTTGCGTTTTTATAAAGTTTAATATTCTTAAAGCTATCCAGTCCAAATTTATAAGATCAATACTTACAGCTCCAAGATGCATCAAGAATGCTGTTTTACAGTTAGAGACAAATATGGTTTCTGTGAGTGCCAGAGCCTGGGTCTGCCTCCTTAATTTCTGGTTCAAACTTTTTTTTTCCTCCTGTGGTTATGGTTTCAACAGTCAGAGACAATTTTAAATGAACTTGACTAACAAAAGCTAATAGCAAACTCCAGTCCTTAGGCTGTTTCTTTCTTGGAAACTCTCTGTCCATTAGGGCTTGAAAATGCCAGTAACCATCTTAAACAACACATTTGGGATATTGATTTTCAAACCAGTTTAAGACTAGTATCCAACTCAACAGTTTATGGATTCTTCTAAAATGGGCATGTTCTCTCATCTCTCTTCAGTTCTAATACTGAAATTTTGTCACCTCAGCCAAGTTGAATGCTCTATCTTCTGCAGTTCTGTGAAAACAGTATAAAACATCCATTTCCAGAAGCGGTGATGTTCACGTGAAGATGGTTCTGTGGAATTCCTGCTTGATTTTGTTCATCCTTCCCATTATAGACATTTAACCAAAAAAAAAAAAAAATGCTACTGCAATTTGTGTTATAGTTACTACAAGTGGGTGTTTTATAACTTGATTACTAAATAAGATTATATGTGTTTTATTGTTGTGCTTTCTGGCCTACAGGCCATAAAAATGTTTTGATTTGATATGTAAATTTATGTATCACCTAGCATGGCTTTTTCCCCATGATCTCATATGGGAAAGAATGCCTTAGAGATAATAATAAGGAAAAGGAAAAGACATCTAATATCCAAGGCTGTCCTTGAAAGTCAGAACTCAAAAAAGAAATTGAATAAATCTTGTAGGCCTAAAACCATAACTTTATGACCAAATAGTTATTTTTTAATAATAATTTTACATCATGAAAAGAATAACTGCAGCTCTGATTTCAAACTTTATTGAATAATATGTTTTTTCATGTGAGAAGAAAATGTTAAGAATTGGGCCTTTGGGTTTTGCAACTTTATTTTGATAGAGTACACCCCAATAATTTTATTACAGGTTTGCATTTCTTTATTGCTAAAGTATATTTGTTTTCAGCAAGACTGAAAACATGAAAAAGCACTTTTGGTGAACAGAATTTATTAAACTCAATCATTTGTTTTTGCTTTGCTTTATTTTCACTATACAATTCAACATATCCTCCAGGATGTTAGTGTACTGCATGTACTATTTTAACTGTTAGGATATAAACAGCAGGTTGGATGAGACAAGAGACTACAAAGAAAGTAATTGGTTGATTTAGGCATCCTGAAATGAAGGAGAATGGTAAATGTTTGGGGAATATAAAAAGTTTGTTGAAATACATAGCTTAAACTTACATTTATTCATGTATTGTGTTTGAGAAAAAGAATCAACTGAAAATCATAACTGATTTGATTAGATAGAAAGAAAGAAAAAGCAGATAATCTAGAAACAGACAATTTACCTTATAGGTATGTCAGTGATTTATTTATGGGAGAATTGATGAGAAAAAGATACTGAAAGGTTCTGAATGTAAGTCAGATCATGTTTTAGATCCCAGATCCAGCATATCCATGAATAAAAGGAAAGAAATGAAATAAACTAATCTGAAAGTAGAAAGATTTCAAGAAGAGAAAGAAAGGCAATTAGAAATTAGATTAATATATCAATGGAATGGCTGGAAAACAAATGTAAGGAAGATTATGTGGCCGTTGCATTGAACAGAGAAAAATAATTATGTTACAAAGTGTTTCAGAAATGTATGTAAGGAGTTACAGTATAGTAATCTTTCTCTTTGGGGAAGGTTGTAGAGATGTGGCAATGGGGGGGGGGGTGATTACAGAGAGCTCTGAGGGAAACTGGTTATCTGGACCCCAATCAGTAAGATTGCAATCTATACTGAGACAGCATTAGTAAGATAGTAAATGAGATGCAGAAGATCTTGATGGTCTTCTGTAAACTTGGAAGGAGGTAGTGCAACAATGATGGTTCTTCTTCGCCTCTCAAATGATTTCAGTATCACTGACCATGTTATCCTTCTGGCCCATCCAGACTGGGAGGCATGGTACTGTAATGGTTCTTCCTCTTTCTCTGTGGTTGGGTCCAGTTGGACTTCACAGGAGAGAGTCAAATCTGAGGTCTTTAGGATGTAGGATACACCAGGGCTCTATACTATAAACACCACCTGTTTGACGTCTACATAAGACTGCTGAGTCTGTTCATCAATAAATTGGGTCAGATTTCATCAATATGTGGATGATATCCAATTATGCATCTTGACCTGAAGACAACTAGGCAATTCTACCAATGCTTTTTCTGATTGCCTGGAAACTGTAGGGTGGACTGGATGTAAATGCACAGCCTGTAGGTGAGGCGTAACAACACTGAGCGATTATAATACAATAGAAATTGGTTAGTTAAAAAGTGAGTGTGCCAAAACATGAGGTCTCTTCTGCCTTTAATTTCCATTAATTATTTCTTACTTTTTCTGCACTTTGCAGATGGATGTATGCAAAATGTGATCCCATTAAAATGTTACTTATGCTATTAGAGTGAAATATATAAGAAATATGAAACATGTTAGTTCATTATTTCCCATTTTTTAAAAAACCTATCACTTGAACTATATCAGAAATCTATAAAAGAGTATTTGTTGTTTATTTTTTTGAAAAGAAAACAACATCAGAAAATTTGCTGCCTAGGATCACTTTTCCAAACATCTATAGGAAAGGGGGAAAGAAGCTGCACTGTAATTACACAGAATAATTGTAATGAGTGAATGTGCTGGCATTTCATATAATTGTATTTTGCCTTGGAGCCATAAGGCCTACTTGAGTTGTAGAACTTCTGCAGTACTTCCTGATAAGAATTAACTCTGGCTAAATCCTTAACAGCATATTGTACCTCTTCTTTCTTCCTATTTTCCCCTCATGATTTTATTCTAATCCATAAACTATCCAGCTACATAAGCTATCCAAATTCAATTATAATTTCTCTTTCTATTTCCTTCATCGAACCTAAGATGAAGTAGAATTTGGACAAATTGGTCTGAATTCCCACTTCATTGATGCAGTCTAGGAATAAGTAGCATGTTTTTGTTCAAATAACATACCTCAACTTCAAAGAAATGTAAAACTACAAAACTGAAAATAATTTTAAAAAATGGTTTATGTGTTTTACCAGTTAGCAATCTTCTAGGTTCTAAAGATAATTTGAAAAAAAAAATTCATATAGTTGTCTAGTACCCTATTGATTTCAATAGGGGCCTTAAATTTTAGTTTTCAAATCCTGCCTTAATTACATCATTGCATCTCATTCACTACCATATCAAGGAGAGAAACTTACTGCTCCAACCCTATTCAAAGTATTATTCTGGGTTACTTATAAACTATAGAAACTAGGATTCCATCCATTGACCTAATCTAATTTTCAGTGAGCAGAGAGGAGTAGACATTAATCTCTTCCCCAATGTACATCATGAGGCACAACATGAACTTGGATTTGAGCTTCACCTATATGCATCTGAACACTGAATGATAATCTGAACCTGTCTCACCATTTGGTCATCCATGAAAGCTATAGAGCCTCTCAGTTCATTTTCTTCTTTCAAGGTTAGCATATAATTGTGTTTTCTAAAGAACTATAAAGCACTTGGAACATTCTGACTAATCCTTCAGACAGTGGCATCTGTAATGAGCTACATTGATATCAAAATGACACATGCATTATTATGCTATCATGGAAATATCATTAATTATTTGCCTCCAGATATCTGACATTATTATTTAAGGCACAGTTTTTATATATCTCATCAACTATCCTGCTGAAGACACTTGTTCTTTCAGGAGCAACCTAGAGTCTAGATAAAGTTAAATTCCTAAATCCTATTACATTCACTATAACAATTAGTACATTTTTATCTTGACTAATGCAGAGCCTTTGTGTCTCATCTGACATCTATTGAGGTCTAATCTTCATCCTTGAATATCTTGGCCAAACATTAACAATATTTCTTCCACTCAATAAAAATGCAGTTCAGCAATCATGAATTGTGGTTTGCTAAGTATTGAAAATCTTTGACCTTAACAATCATAACAGGAAGCAAAGGGAAGAAATTATTCATAGTGTGCGTGTTGCTATTTACTAGTGAAATTATTTCTACATCAATTCTGAGTCACAATGAATTTTTTTCTATGTGCTAGTGTTGTCAGAGTAGATTTGTCAAAAAACATTTTATATGTCTGTACACAACACAAGAGTACACAACTTGTACTCTTAAATCTAATGTTTCTTTCTCATTCTGTTTCCTATTCTGATTTCTAATGTCTGAAGAGCAGTCATAGCTCGGAAGTGAATTTTTACATAGTGAATGTCACTATAATTGGTCCCCTACTCTATCAAGAAATATAAGTAATATAGTTAATTCCATTCTGTTTAAATTCCTGAGTTAGGTTGCCAAAAACTCTTGAACATCAAGGTAAATGTGAAGTACTAAGTTTGTGCCTAGAAAGTCAAAATCACTAGTAGCACCATGGATGTCAAGAAAATCTTATGTTTTGGCAACTGATGGTATAAAATTCCCAAACCAAGAAGGAAAGGGCCTGTCAAGTTCACAGTCTGCTTCAAACTAATACTGCATAACAATATCTTTCTCTTAGAGCAGCAAAATAATGTCCTAAAATTAATAGTAGTGCAATGCAATAAAAAATTACAGCAAATATCAGATATTCAGAAACACATTGAGATAGATAGATAGATAGATAGATAGATAGATAGATAGATAGATAGATAGATAGATATAGATATACACACACTTGTTTTCATCACAAGGGAAACTGAAAAATATTATTGTGCATTTAGCTCATCATTATTTAGTCTTGACTGATAGCAGTTTTTCAGTTTTTGTCTTTATAATTACCTGATACAAAAGAGAGAGAGAAGAGAGATACCAGCAACTGAATCTGTTATCTATTCTATGCAAAATATGTTTTACTATGATATAATTCCAAACCAGAAAGGCTTTCTTTTTTGCTAGAAGTATATTCCTTCAAAATTAGAAGAAACTCATGAATGTCAGCAGTAGAACCTTAACTCATGAAAAAAGAATTATCGCTCCCGACCCCTCCTCCCCATCAGCAATGCTTTCTTTTTTTGTCATTAAATTATTTTTCTCCCACATTCAACTCTACTCTTGAGTATGAGAGACATAGTTCCTGATTAAACTTCACTTTTGCCATGAAATCAACTGATGACCTACCTGAGTCATAGCATTATTCTCAGTTTCCTCTGAAAGATAGAGGTGATAAAAATACAGGCATTTTACAGTGATTACGGATATTGTCAGTTTGTCATTGGGTATCATCTATCTACTCATCTGCCTGGATAATATGAAATATAGTGAATTGGATTAAATATGTGAATCCCAGGACACCAGCAAATGTAACTATAGTTTTGGTAATATTTGGTATTTTGATAATGCATTTTGTTTTTATCCTTCATTAGATATTTCTTTTCTTCTTTGACTTTTCCTTCCTCCATTCCAATGACTGCTACTTAGTCTGAATTGCTTCTTTAACTTGAAGATAATTTAAATATTGCCTTCTTTCTCTCTGTTTCTGCCTCTCAGTCTCTGTCTCTCTCTTGAATACTTAAAAATACTTCTAACAAGAATGCTAATTTTTATTAATTTTAAAAACATTCTAGAACATGTCTAAGTTGCCATGAAGTTCGTTGCATTGAATCCTGTTTTCATCTTAGCTCCCTGACATTGGTCTTTGAATTGTCTCTATTATCATTGATATAATTTACACTAAAGCATTGTTGATTAAAAAAAACATTTATTGGCAAACAGACTGCTTTTCCATCTTAATCATATAAAAACAAAATAATGCAAGAAAAGCCATTTCTACCCTCTCCCTTTGATATCTGATGATAGCTGACAGCATTATGTCTAAGCAGTATGGAAATTGTATCCATGGAAGTGATGTTATTTGTGAAGTTTCATTCATATATAGATGTTTATTCCTAATGGTTTCAAAAATAGACAGTGACTTCCACATGTAGTGGAAGTTTTTAAATGTTCAAGAATCCCTTTATACCTTGAAAACATAACCCCTTATACCTCCAGTAATTGGGCTTCTTTCCTCATTTTTGAATCCCCTAATTTGTTAGTTACATTAGTAGTATAGACTATGAAGGCATATATTCTCATTACAGAGACAAAGCAATGTACAATTATACAGAAGATTGGACTGAGGAGAATCTCTATTAGTGATGCACCCTCACTAATACTGGATAACGTGTAATGTCTCAAAGTGATAAAGAATTGCTATTATAGAAAAATCCTGTATTTACCATTCTTTGTTCTCTAGATAAAAAAAAAGTAGCATAAGTGTGACAAAAAATAAAAATGACAGTAGAGAGGGGAACAGTTATTAACAAGAGTGAATTCCCATCACTGCATCTTTTAACAATTCTTGCATTGTTAAAAACCCCAACTCATTTCCCACCTTCTGTATATAAATAATGGATGAGAATGACAGAAGCCAAAAGCTTTTCCAGCTTTTCTTCATTTTGGCAGCTTACAAAAAATTCCTGAGTTCACCAACCTTTTATCCCTTCGATTTAAAAGTGTATTTTTTAATAAGGCTCACTCAGCTGAAACATGTTTTTCTAGCTGAAGTGCAGAGCTATTAGCATTGAGTACTTTCTCAGTCAGGCATTAAGGACAGAACAATTCCCCAGAGCTTGGCTGGAAGAAGGTGAAAGTCCTGTTTATAGCATATGTACACATTGCATTTGTGTTTCATTACTAATTTCCTTCCTTCCTTCCTGCCTGGGCTCTAAAGAGAATGCAAAATGATGATTATGCTTTTAATACTATTACTGCTGTTATCTGTAGAGAAAGAATCCCTCAATGAAGGAGATGAGCAATTCAGAAATGTGGCAAATAAAAACATGCAGTCCTCAACTTATGACCACACTTGAGTCCAATATTTATGTTTTTCCACTTCCAAGTGAGACATTTGTTAAGTGAGTTTTGCCCCATTTTACGTCCTTTCTTGCCACATTTGTCAGATGAATCATTGCAGCTGTTAAGGCAGTAGTATGATTGTTAAGTGAATGTAATTTCCCCATTGACTTTGTTTGCCAGAAGGTTACAAAAGATGATCACATGACCCTGGGACACTGCAACCATCATAAATATGAGTCAGTTGCCAAGCATCTGAATTTTGATCACATGACCCTGGGAATACTACAATGGTCATGAGTGTGAACAACGGTCATAAATTACTTTTTTCAATGCTGTTGTCACTTCGAACAGTCACTAAATGAACTCTTGTAAATTGAGTACTACCTGAAGATGATAGATACATAGATAGATAGATAGATAGATAGATAGATAGATAGATAGATAGAGATACATAAGGTAGGTAAGGAGAGAGAGAGAGAGAGAGAGAGAAGGTAGGTGGGTAGGTAGATAGATAGATAGATAGATAGATAGATAGATAGATAGATAGATAGATAGATATAGATAGATGTCTAGATAGATCTCTAGCAACTGTAGAGGTAGACAGACAGATATATAGAAAAAGAAAGAACAGCATCAGACCTTAGAAGAAAGGAAGGAGCTGTACCACTGTCATTGATTAATGGTAGCGAGAAATTATTGAAAAATGTTCCTGTAGAAATTCATTCAAATCATTTTGTCCTCTCATCCTCAGATGAAAGTAGAATGATCCCAAAGTTTTTCCTAATCTTGCATTTTGTAATAGGGAACTACAAAAATTCAAATATCCTTGTAAATCACTATGTTATTCCCAGAGGATTGTGTATTTAGGATAAGTGAGTCCCCAGACTAGGAAATTTGACTTCCTCTCTTTTTCCCTTATGAGAGGTTCAAAATTGGCTCAAAATTTCATTTCCAGAAAAACTTTTCACAGCTTTAAATTACAAAGAATGTTTATCAGAAACATAGTGTCCTTGAAATTCACTGGAGGCTACTCTAAAGAAGAACTTCCATAAAATATAAGTAGTCATGTAGATAGCATTCTATGGTTTTATTCAGATTTTGTAAATCCAAAATCATCAGTAAGACAACACTTTTCTTAGAATGCTACAAATGTCACAAAATGACAACTTTTTCATGTTGTTTAGTTTTTTGGAAATCTGAGAAAACTTGGCATGATATCACAGTTGAAATACCTGCAGTTGTTATAGTCTTAAGGTGCTCGATGAGTTGAGCAAAATTAATTAAAATTGGAATTACTTGGATTAGGTGCTAACAAATGCATCAACATATTTTGGGACACACAGTCCTGCTTAATACCCATTTTTTAAAAAATAAAATTTAGCAGTTTATCTCTAGAAATTTTCTTTGGGATTTTGATAGCAGGGACTTATCTGTCATAAAGAATGGTCAGAGTATAAAACAATAACATACTGTGATCTGCTTTTTAGGATGCTTGAATCAACCTATGTACTAGATTTATATTATTAGAAACAGTGGTCAGTTATGATTTGAAGTACTGACTTGACGATGCTTGAATTTGGATTCCTGAACCAAACTGTGGATTGAACTAAAACTCTTATCCTTCCAGCCTCATGATTTTATGAATAGAATCTGAGTGAAGAAATGAAGTATGTTAAATATACCCTTCAGGCTTGCTTATATGACTAGTGATCACAATGCAACCAGTCCTTTCTTAATTAAGTTTATGTTCTTATTTTGTTTGTAAATTCAGATAATTAACCCAAGGCCAAATGAAGCTGGAAAGGAAAACAGAGAAAGACTTTAGGGACTCATATACTTCTGTTTTCAAATAAATAAATAAATACACACAGGCACACAGGCACACGCAAGGACCTGAACAAAATCAAAATGATTTGATTTATAATTGCAGATGGACGAAATTATGGAGAAATGAGTGAAGAACAAAGAGAAAGCTTATTCAGATATAGAGAATGAAGAAAGCCTACTGAAACATTTTGCAAGCCATGATAAATGGTGTATCAATTTAATCCAGAGGAAACAATAAATTGCTTTTCTCCTGACCTTAGAATTCAACACAGAGAAATTAATCTGGAAATGAAAGAAATATATGGAGAGACTATCTGGAATATGTTTGAAAAGAGTAAAATTAACGAGTTGAACAGACCAAATCTTCATGGGAATTCTGATTGTTTATTTTTAATGAAAGTACATTTTTTAAAAATCACTGTCTGGGTGATCTGGAGCCAGGCACTCTCTCTCGGCCCAATCTACCACACAGGATTGCTGTTATGGGAAAAATAGAAGAAGATCTATAGAGCCATTCTGATATAGTGGTTAGAATGCTGTATTGTAAGCTACATAACTCTAGGGTTGATTTTCACCTATCAGTGCATAGGAAAGGAAATCTTTCTTCTTTCAACTGCAAACCAGGAAAAAAAAAACATTGCCTCCTTACATAACAAAGAAAAATTTTAAAACACCACAAGTTGATGCCATTGTTATTCTCCTCAACAAACACTTATTTAAAATTCGATGGCTTAATGAATGGAGAGGAACCATTTTCCTATGAAGTAGTACATCTTCTGCCTTGCCATACACAATCCCAATTTTTTAAAAAATTACAGTCCATTTTAAAACACAGAAGATGTTTTAAAACAAATACTAAGCATTTCCTATATTTTGATCCTAAAGTTATCAGAATTGTGTCATTTCAGAGCCTCTGGTTATCTGGAGCCTGTATCCCAATCATCTCTGACAATACTTACTGCTGAATCTTTCAAAAAGGATTCATAAGTTTGCCTGATGTAGAAGTGAGCCCATTTTTCAGTGAGGGATAAACTAATTTTGCTGTAATCTTAACAGAGTATGAGGCATTGCCCACTGGGGAACTGTTTGTAATGAAATAATGCAATTAAGTGACAGGCCATTAAACTATTCAGCACAGAGAGGAAAGAAGACCCTTTTCTGTAACACAGAACGTATTTTCTGTTTATCTTATTAAATGTCCCTGTGGGTTATGTTGTAAAAATGTTTAGACCCTCAAAAACAAAACCAACAAAATAAAACAAAACAAAAGTAGAGTGTAAATCAAATACATTAGCACTTGGCATTTAGACTGCACCAATCATCTCAGAAGTTCCAAGTGCTTTAACTAACATTAATTACTTATATCCCTTTGAGCTAGGGCAGGTTTATTTCCATGGCTTTACTATTGAGATCCACAAAGTTCAAGGTCAAGCAAGCACTGAGAGAGCAGAAAATGAAAGTGAAAAGCCATTTTATGCAATATAGCCCAAGAGAATTCTGAGTACAAAATATACAAGTATTGAGGCAATGAATGAAGCATAAACCTTGGTAGCAAATGAATGATAGATTTAGCTGCATGTTTATTGTGAAGAAATGAAAGGCTGTAAAGTGAACTGGAATGCCTTAGCAAAGTTCATATTAGCTGCATTAATTGGGGGAGGAGATATGGCCTGTCACTCTATCACAGCACAACCTCTTCACAGGATTATTGTGAAAATAGGAAGAGGAAAGAATTTTATGTATGTTTGTCATCCTGAGGTACTTATAAAGTAATAAAAATGGGATAAAAATTCAATAAATAAATAAGAGAATGTTTTATACATTTACAGGGCAAAATATTCAAAAGGGAATGTACATTACAAATGCTAGACCTGACACAATAGTTGATTTATATACAGTACCATACAGTTTAGAGGGCGCTCCTCACTAGGAGAAATTGTCTACAATTAATAGTAGTAGTTGTGATTTTGTATCAATTTCTAAGATAGAGTTCATAACTGGAGTCATGTTGTTGTGATCAGCACCAATTAGAGTATACCTCTTCCAAAATAATTATCATTTACTAGGTTATATACATATGTATATAATGTGTGTGTGTTTATATAATGTAGGTACTTGTATATATGTATATGTACAAGTATATATAATTTGCTTCATTTTCTCCTCAACAGTTTTTTTGAAAATCAAACTAATAGATAATTGTGTTATTATACATTCAGACTGTTTTAAAATATTTTCACAGCAGTTTCAATACAAGAAAGGAAATAGAATTGTACTTTGGAAAATAAAATTATGCATGGGTACCTGTGCTTCACTGTGAAACTATGTGATGGGGCTTGATAAATTGACAGTTAAACCTTGAAAATTAATGGGTACTTATGATCAGCCTCTCATCTCCCCTTCTCTCCCTCAATCTTGCCCCACAGAAGCCTCTCCTCTCCTATCCCCCTTCTCTCCCTCAGGCTTGCCCCACAGAAGCCTCCCCTATCCTATTACCTAATGACTTCCAAGATTTTCTGTACATAAAACTTAACTTTTAAGCATCTTTCAATGATTTTTGTTGTACTTAGAATGTTTGAATAATATCCATTTACTAATTTCCTCTATTTCACAAATACATCTATTAGATTTATATGACTGCTCATCTCAAGTATATAACTCTAATTAGCTTACAATATGACAAAAAGATATACTGACCAAAAAACAAATATATACCACAGCTAAAAGAAAGTACAAAAACATAACATACCACACACCCCAGGTTAAAGCGTTGGTTTTTGTTCTGATAATGTTAATTAAATACACTTTCTTTTTTTCCAACTTTGGCATAAACATTCTGGAACAGGAAAGTGAAGAATTACCTGAGCAAAAATAGTAATGATGATGTTGGGTGTTTTATGGCCATGGTCACAACCATGTCCTGAGGATGTAGGGTGTTTTTGCTACTGTACAGTAATTTTTTATATATGGAATGAAGAACTAAAAGAAAAGTAAGGCTTTGGCTGAGTTGTGACTTTGCATTAATCCTGAATTAACTGATTAATGTTTAGAGATAAGAGAAAGAAAGGTTGATCAATTATAAGTCACCATTTTCTACTTTTTGAAGCTCTTATACGTTTAATGCATGCATTATAGAAGGAAACAGTGAGCGTGTATAGGGAGTAATATTGGGTCAAATTTATCCTAGCATGAAAAATTATTCTTGACAAAAACTGGCAGGAACAGGAACAACAAAGAATATCAGAATAAGAATGCGAAAATACACATTAGCATTTTTCTATACTCCCTCTAGAAAGAGCTGCATTTGCTAAATTTCTGCTTCTCATGAATCATTAAAAACCAAAACCCCACACATTTTTCAACTCAGATATGAAAGGGTTTACAGAATATGTGAACAGAGAAACAACTTTTTAGGAAACCCTATACTTTTCTCTGATTAGAATCAATTTAAAGGCTGGAATAATCTTTATGGTTTTCCCACCTACCTACACAATCATTATGCTATTTTTCTAGACTTTGATTGTTATTTGCAAGTTGGTATGGTAGCAATAGCACCTGGGAATGGTGGAAGGAAAGTTGTCCTTGTCACTGCGTTCTTGTATTTCCCAGCTGAGCTGTCATTTTTGGTCTAATAGGCTTACTGTAGTTTTGCCAAGTTTTGTTATCAGTATTAAGTGCACAAGCGTGCATTCCTTTCTAGCCTCCATTATCCTTCTTCCTACTCCTTTGTTCTCCTGCCAAGAGGTGAGGCAGGAACGCTGGCAAGATGTAGCCAATTAATTAGATAGTAAGAGTTATCTTTATTTTTTACTTTACAATAAAATGAGTTTTCTCTTAGAAAATCTTCGGGTTTTATTTTCTTAATGTATACTTTCGAGGAAAAGCCTCGGTCCAAACCTCTAAACCTGGGTGCGATTATCCCAGAGCCAGGATGGGATCAATCAACTCCCTGACAGTCCTTCTATTATCTGATCTAGTGGTGGCTTTCAATTTTTTTTACTACCGGTTCTGTGGGCGTGGCTTGATGAGCATGGCATGGCTTGGTGGGCATGGCTTGGTGGTCATGGCAGGGGAAGGATACTGTAAAATCTCCACTCCCACCCCACTTCAGGGGAAGGATACTATAAAATCTCCATTCCCTCCCCAATCTAGGGGAAGGTTACTGCAAAATTCCCATTTCCTCCTGATTAGCTAGGACTTGGGAAGCAGAGAATAGATGGGGGCTGGGTCAGTCAAAATTTTTACTACCAGTTCTCCAAACTACTCAAAATTTCCACTACCGGTGCTCCAGGACTGGTCAGAACCTACTGAAACCCACCTGTGATCTGCTTCCACCCTTATTTTGGAGCCCGAAGAATGACAGGACTAAAGGAGCAAAAGAGGCAATTGGAAATTGCTAAAATCTTCTGAAGGGTGTAGCCCCTGCAGTAATATTTTACCATCCACTACCCCCATTCCATCAGACAAAGTTATTATGCTTTAAGCCTTTCATTTTCAGCTTGATAAGTATTAAAGCCTGGTATATTTATAGCATTAATGAGTGAAATGGAATCTTCAGCCAGAGCTTCATTAAGATAAGAGATCATTTTAAATGTTTGGAAATTAGGATTTCAATCATCTTTTGATAGCAAAGTATCACTAAATCATGGAACTGGAATCATGAGTGCAAGCTATATTAAGACCCATATCAGTTTCCAGTAGCAAAAGGGGGGTAACAAATGTTGGCACATGTACAGCACAATGTATGAACAAGAATCTTTGCAGCAGCCCATTAAAATTGCAAATTGGATCACCTTCCCAGGATCTGCATGGCTTCTGCAGCTGCTTCTCAAGTGATGTCAGCCTTTATCTGAAGTTTTTTTTTGCAGCAGCAGCAGAAAATTTAAACTCAGCAAAATAATATGTGACTGCAGCCATTTTATGACTATAATAGAAAGCTGACTACAATGAATCAGGACCAAAACATGGATATGTCATATAAACCACAGAGATAAGATATAGAGTACAAACTGCTATTATTATGCCAGAGTTTCTCATCAGCTTCATAATACTATTATTACTATTACTATCCATAATTGGAACATATACTGTAACTATTGGCAGAAAGTCAATGAAATGGAGACTGATAAGAGCAAATAAAATCACAATCACAAATCTCCTGGATCACCAGACTAACAAATTTCGTTAAAAAAAATATGGTTTTTTAAAAATCATCAAAAAGAATGATTTTAAAAAAGAGCTGCCCAAAGAATTAAGGATATAGAAGCACAAAATAATATAGCTTATTAAGATGAATAACTTGAAATGGCTGAGCAAATACAAACATACTTTTCAAATAGACAGCTGTTTAAAGTTACAACTGCCGAAACATCTTAGGGAGATGTTTCGGCATCTCCCTTCTCCCTTCTCACGTGAGTGAGATTTGAACAGCTTGACACAATGGTCAGATATGGGAGATTCTATTCTATACCCTACAATGAACATCTCTGCATTTGTGAAGTGGCAGAGGTAGAAGACCTGGCTCACATCCTATTTGATTGTTGCCTGCATAAGAGGGTGAGAGACGGGTACCTTGTTCTATATACCAAACGAATGACCCATTGGGATTCCCATATCAAAACAACTTACCTTATGTGCAGCCAGAATCTGAAAATAACATTTAACACAGCACAGTACTGAAGCAAAATGGTTTGGTTGAGATCAGCATATGTGGGACTGATTGGGGTACATTGTAGGGGTGATACCGAAATATAATTTTATCATATTTTATTCATCAATATACTAAATTATTGTATTTTATTCCAATTCCAATTTAAATTGTTTTCATCAGATTTTAGTAATAATTTGTGTCTGGAACTCTGCACTTTGATATGCCTCAAGGGCTAATCAATAAACTAAACTAAACTAAACTAATTATTAACATTCTTTTGGAAGATACATCATATGTTTGTCATCACCCAGTGAACATTTAATGTTTAGCCATTTCCTAGCTGTTGTTTTTTTCTACTATTTTAAGAGAGGCCATGGATTAGCTGGCTGAATTAATCCTGTCACCAAAGACCATGCATAATACCAGTAATCATATCAACTACTGAATCAAATCTCTCACTATGCCTCCCCCTGAATGGGAGAGCAAATTGCCATAAATATAGAGAAGTTTAAATAACAGACAACATGGTTTAATAACCAACTTCAAACCATGATTTCCATTCTCAGATTTACATCAGACATTCACTTATAATCTCTGCTCTTATTTTTAAGGGAATAGTTAAATTCAAGTATTAAAGTACACAGTTTTGTATTCAATCCTCATGCCAGCAAGACCATGTATTATTATTTTCTTCATAATTACATGCTTCTCTATCAATATTCTAAATTATGTTTCAAAAAAGATAACCTTTGTTCTTTTGTTGCGATTGGCAAATAATCATTTTCACAACAGTACCGCACTATAACAAGGATCCCAGTTGGAATGTTATTATGAAGAATTCTTAACATAGAAATTTAATTCAGATTATCCTTGAAACTCTGACTTGCCAGGTTAATGAGCACTTAGAATAAAGCTCATCTATCATTTTATTTTCCCACCTTCCTTCAAGTCTGCATTAGAACTAATTCTGCATTTCCTGATTTAGACAAACTCAATATTTTCTTGTGTACAAAATGGCAATGGTATGAGTGAGCCTTCCAGATTCAAACTTTGGGATTCTGTTTTAATAAGGCGAGTGGAGATCACATTCGTGCCATGATTTTTTAAATTCAGATTGGTTCTTTTTTATTTTTTATTTTTATTTGATGCAAATTGGGGGGAAAAGCTAAAAACCTTGTCCTATGGAAGGGACAAGACAGGAGATTCAACCATACAAGAAAAACATTCATTTTCCAGTCTTGTATACAAGAACATTAAATAATGATCCCTTCCCAGCCCATCACAGCATGGCAGATTATTGTGGGATATGGTCAAGCACTTAGAGGAAAGCTGCTCCAAATTGTATGCAGTTCAGGAGTGAACTACATGGGCCTATAGGACTTTCCTTGATAAAGTGAATTACAATGATTAGGATGACCACTAAATGGGAGCAAAAAAAATTGTCCATAAGTCTTTAGTGTTATGTAATATCACCTAGATTTCTGCAATTCAGATCTAGTAGCCCTAGTTTGGGAGATCCCTTGATCACCAGGTCATAGCACAAAGTTTGATACAATGTTGCCAAATAAAAGTAGCATAATGTCCTATCAAATTACAGTTTACATGAAAAAAAAATACAGTACATTTCAGCAAGTCTTCATGCTCTTGTAACAGTTAAAAAAAACCCCAAATATTTAGAACCTTGAAAAACAGTGATAAACTTGGTCAGAAATGTCTTTTCCCCCCTCTCCTCAGGAATATCACTGCCACAATGCCACATCCACTGTGACTCAGATCAATTGAAATTATATAGTTCTGAATGCAAATAATAATTAATCCATACTTCAAGATGTCCCATATAACTTTTGAGGTTGGGTTTAAAAATATCAGAGTAATCTAAAGTGGTTGGCGCAGTTAGAATTTATTTAATCTTACTTTCTTAAAACAAAAGGCCTTTTAGTATAAATGCTTCAAAATGTTCTTTTATGGACATATTTTTATTGCCCAGAATCACAATTGTTATTTTACTTGAATATCCACAATAGAGGAAAAATAAGTGGAAAAATCAACAAAACATGCAAAACCAAACAGAAAAATGTCTAATGTTACCTATTACGTTATAAATATGTCTTACAAATTTAGCTTTTACTTCTTGCTTCAACTCATATAAATATATGAAAATAATGGCTTCAAGGAAATTTTATTCATTTGTTAATGTCACGACATAGTATTTCTTAGATCAAACCTGAGTACTTTATGGCTTCAGGTCACATTCAACCTTTTTGGCTGTCCCAGTCTGGTTTACACGAGGTCAATGGGAAATTAGAAATCAAATGTAAATATGTGTGCTGCAGGGGGCAGGAGAAGAAGCTGGTTTGACTCTGCATTGTTACCACACACTCCTTCAGTTAGCTGGCAGCTACAGAAGGGCAGGAGAGAAAATGCTTTCTTGCATCTGTGCAGTGCTTGCCCCTTGTTTGGAGCAGCCTGACGGTCAGCTCCAGGAGGCAGCAGTGATGGTCATTGCTTGAGTGAACCTGGGCTTGGCCACCAATCCCTGCCTTGGTCAAAGCACAGTCTTGCGGGTGAGTGAGTAAAGCAGAGCTGGTAGCTGTTGATTCGGCCCTCCACAACAGTCCCAGTCGCTCATGTGGACCCTTGGAAAAATTAATGGCCCACCCCTGTTTTAGATTAAAAACTGAAATAACTAGGTAGTAAAAATCTTCTTTTTGACAAAAAGAAAAAAAATGTAAAGATTGTTGTTTCAAGGATGCTATAATTAGTCAAATAAATTTCAGTTCCTTTAAGCAGATTGATAAGATATTAAGAAAGTTCTTATAGTAAGGACAAAACTAGATAACAAATTTATTATCTAACAACAAACTCTTTCTTAAAATCAGCCTTCCTGCTGGCTATATATCTTAAATCTTAATTTCATTTCATTTTCTCAATGGAACAAAAAATCAAGTAAAATCAAAAAAGAGTATGGTTATAAAGCCATCAGGGTATTTTCTTTAACATTGTAGTAGGGATTTGGCTCCATTTTTTTTTAGCAATTAATGTAGCAGTATTTAATCCATGTAGTCATCTTCATTAGCAATAGTCGAACTGTGCTACATGAACTGAAAGTTTAATGGCATGTTGGAATGGAAGTATGATTTCAGTTATATTTTACACAGCAAGTTTTCACACTGGAACAATCCTAATATGAAAATTGTAAATCTATCCACTGTACCTTTAGAAGTAATAGAAAACAGAATATCAGAGTTGGAAGGGACCTTGGAGGCCTTCTAGTCCAGTCACCTGCTGAAGTAGGAGAATCTGTACTACTTTGGACAAATAGCTGTCCAATCTCTTCTTAAAAACTCCAGTGATGGGACATCCACAGTTTTTGGAGGCAAGCTGTTCCACTGATTAATTGTTCTCAACAACAGAAAATTTCTCTTTCGTTCTAGGTTGGATCTCTCCTTGAGATCCATCCTCTCATCTGTTACTTCTCCTGCCCTCAGTTGCTTTGGAGAATAGGTTGATTACCTCTTCTCTGTGACAACCCCTCAAACATTGGAAGATTGCTAGGGTTGTACTAAGAAAAGCACCTAAAAAGGTTTAAACCAGGCCCTTAGATTTTGAAGTAACCGTACCTATGGGTGAACAGAGATGGGAAAATTAGCTCTCTTTTCTCCCATCACCACTATCTCCTTTCCACACCAGCCCTCTGGGGAGCCAGGAGAGGATTGAAGGGGAAATTCTCACCCCACCCAGGGTATGCCTAAAATCAGAGTGGGAAACAAAACAAAAACTTTGGGGTTCATAGCTCATCTTAAATTGAAGAACGTGGTAGAAGGACACTGGTCGAATCCAAGATTTAAGTCAAAATGAACATTATTAAAGATACCAATAAGTTTCCAAATGAACAGTTTAAAACAAAAACAAGTAACACAACTCTAGCTGCTGCCAAAAAACCCTAATCTCCAATCTTGCCTGAGGTAACACTCCTTTTCTAAGAGTCCGGCCAAATCTCTCTAAAGGCCAAAAACTTTTCCCTCCTAAAACCTGACAGAACCCTCTTTTTTTCTTTTATTGCTCTTAGTGATCAGGGGACTCTCTCTGAGCACATCAGCCTAGCTTGCTCTTTAAAGGGCCATCTGCTCCCCACTATAAGAGTATTAGTAGCTGAGAGGAGTCAGTCACCGGTACTGTCAGTCAAATATGAAGTGATTTCAATTATACAACTGGAATTTGGATTGCTTAAAATTTCAGAAAGGAATTGTAATCATTTAAAAGTTCTGGATGGTTTGTCTTGATGCTTTAGCAGCATTGAAATTCCCTAACTCCTATCAGTACTGAAATGAGCAAATATACTTAAAGATACAGAATTAAAAAGCATTGGATATAAAGTGAAAGGTAAGTATTTACAAGAAATTAAGTGTTATAAAGCTCATATTGTTAAAACCATGACTAAGGGTCTTAAAGACTATTGTGTATTTCCTCATGATTGTAGGATGAGATTAATTCAACAGGACCAACAAAAACTAAAACTTACATTTATTGAAACCATCCAGGAAATGTTTAAAAAGGGTCATATATCAGCTTCATTATGCTGAAAAATTAAACTAAATGAGGGGACACAATCATGTAAGTTTATTCCACGATTTCTCAATTTTGGGTTAATAATTATATGTTTGTCAGTATGAAGTTACAAATAGCAACAGTATCACAATGTAACTATACTCTCAAGTTATATACTAAAATTTGAAATCTATCCATCTATATTAAAATGAGATAGGAACACATATAAACATATACCCATATCTGTACTTTATGTATTCAAAAGAGTGCTATTCAATATCTATAATTTTGAGTCACTGATGTATGTTTGCTTTCTGTTTATAAACTGGCTCTTCATTGATGCAATTAAAAGTTCAATCAATATTGTTCAAAATGGTACAGATTTGATTATGCATTTAAAAATTAGACTAAATGATTTTTATACAACTTTTGATTTTTTTTTAAATTGGAGAACAATGGAACCAAATTGATTAATTATTTGGCAATGCTAATACTGACCTCAATATATAGTTTTAGATAGCTTTAAGATATATACTGTATTGCAGTTTTTGATTGAAACATAGAATTGAAAATAATTTCCTGAAAATAATTTCTAAAATGGAATATTTTCGGCGACTGAAAGTTACAAACGTAATTGTTAATAAAATGAACTGGTGTTATCTGATTAACTTCCTATTTCCTTTCTGTGCCACCAGTTTGGCTCAGTGTTTTCAAACTCTTGATATTATGGTCAGGGAAATAGATCAGAAATGCAGATTGTAGACAACAATTCTTTATGACAGTAAAAACTCAGGCTTTTGAACAAGTCAGGTAAACATAGTAAACCAAGGACCCCAACCTGGAAAAAAAGCAAGTTCCTTCTGTGATTCCATGAGATAGATGATAGATAGATAGATAGATAGATAGATAGATAGATAGATAGATAGGTAGGTAGATAGAGATAGATACGATAGAGATAAATACAATAGATAGATAGATAGATAGATAGATAGATAGATAGATAGATAGATAGATAGATAGATAGATAGATCCTTTAAATGTTATGTAACCAAGACAGGGGATTTGTCCTCATCTTTTCTCATTTGCATTGCTGGCTGATGGATCTTCCTAAACTAGAGTCAGACATTATGCAATCTCATCTGCATAACATTAAGTTGTTAAAGCAATAAGCATATGAATGTGTGTGTTTTTTAGTGACTAACTGGTTCTTGTTTGGGAATTATTTCTTGACCAAAAGAAGGAACACGGAAAGCATTTTTTTCCAGAGCCATTCACCTTTTGGACATTCTTTTCTGTTCCAAGAAAACCATGGCTTCAAAAAGCCAAAGGGGACACCGAGCAAACCCAGCTAAAAAGCACCAGCAAGCAGTGACATTCTATCTTTCTTGGTTTCCAGCTCCTGGGAGATTTATTTTATATTGATCTTCAAGGATCAGAACTGTGTGCATAATCAATGCTGCAAAGGAAAGATAATTCTTTTGTCTTTTTCTCCTCAATCCAACAAATGTTTTATTTTATTTTATTTTTCATTGCCACATGAAACAATGCCTTTGCAAAAATTGTTCTCATTCAGCGCTTGTATTTATGTATGTGTGTAAATGAATGCTACGTATTTTAAATTGCCCTGCTTCTTTGCTACAGAAAGAAGTCTGAGCTATTCTTGCTTGCTTTGTTGTGGTTACAGTCTGTTTTTCTCTTATCTTATTTATAGATGAACATTATGTATTACTTTTTAACACCCCTTTTTCCTGGCAGCGTTTGAACTCCTTCATCTTTCTCGCACTGAATTCGATGTACTCAATTCCCCATCAATGACTAATTGCTTCTTCTTTGATTTCAGTATATGTCATTAGCCTCAATTTTTCTTTGTGCTAAATTGTATTGATGGATTATTAATTATACTTTCATATATGATCTTCTAGGAGACCAAGTCTATAATTATAGCTTCTTTATAAATCAAGGAAGGATACAGCTATAAAGATTTTGTCTCTAGTTATCAGTTGTTTTTATTCTATAGTTGTACAATTTGTGATAAACCAAGCCATATGCATGTTGTGACCAATATCTGCTAGCTTTTGAAAGTAAATTAATACATTTCTTGTAGTCCATGCTACCAGGCTACCATGTTCATTTATTTATCAAACTCCACTTGATTCTTTGAAACAAAAAAGTGAAGCTAAAATACTGTAAAGAACAAAGCTAATCTTAAGAATAATTTAAAGATGACATACTCTAGAAGCATTATGTTGTAATAATAACAATAATTAATAATTAAATAATTATGAAGACTGCTGAAAAAAATTGTGAGCAATAAAAGACTCATTATTTATTGATAAATTAGTTTTAAAGATCTTGGGGAAAAAATGAAAAAATGTTTATGGCTTGGATAGACTATAAAAGGATATCAGATTCTGGTTCACATAACTGAATTGAAAAAAAATGTCACAAAATATCCAGCAGTTTACGAATCCTTAAATTAACTTCTGGTGAATGAAGCTGATGGGCTAATGGGGAAGAGTTAGGAGAAGTAAAAATCAAACATGGAGTTTTTCAAAGCTTTATTTTAGCAGCTCAATAACAAGCTGTGCCAATTAATTGTATGAAGAAAATGATTAATCAATTGACCATTTGATCAGTGGATGCAGCAAAATCTCATGAACTGATTATAAGGAGCATCATGACCAAGTTGCCAGAATTATTCAGTGTTGCATTTGAATGCAGTAAAAACCTCTAGGACCATCAAGTTCAGAAAATTTTGGAAAATGAGTGGGTTAAGGTCTTATGGGACTTTAAGATCCAAATAGACAGATTTCTTGTTTATGATATGCCTGAAATTATAGTTATTGAAAAGAAGAAAATCTGGTTCATTGATGTTGCCATACTGGGTGATGATAGGATTGAAGGGGAAAAAAATATTACAAAATACCAGGATGTGTAGATCAAAGTTGAACACTTACGGAAAAAGAAATCCATTGTTATATCAATTGTGATTGGATTCCTTGGAGTGATTTCTAAAGGACTTCCCCAATATTTGACAGTATTGAATATATAAGATATGAACCCCCTAACACCTCTCACCTTGTTTGGAACTATCTATGTTCTTAGACACTACCTTAATAATTCTTAGATCCCTTGGTTAGAATGTGAATTGCTAAGTTTTCACAAGTCACAGACTGTTTATCTAACTGTAGATTACCCACACTATAAGACAAGAAAAATAATAACAATGAATCAGGTCCTTTATTCAGGCAGCGACACTGACAGACTCTATTTATGAAGGAGCATAGGTGGGTGTGGAACGATGAAAATACACCAGACAATTTAAGAAGATGAAATGGCATTGGAAGAATATCTGAAGGACAAGTGAAGAAAATGCATTGAAGCTAGTACACCATGAATGCTTACTGAATGCCAAAGAAACCAAACTGCTTTAAGAAAAAAACAATAACCAAATACTGTAAAGAAAAGATATATGGTTTTATGGCAAGGTAAAGTATTATGTGTTGAGTACATTAAAAAAAAAAAACTAGTAGGCAAAACAGATAACAAGACCTGACAATACCTAAGAGCAGGAAAGTTGAAGAAAGAGCCAAAGGAATTAATTAACTAATTGAGGTACTAAGGTGCTGCTAGATCAGGGGTCTGCAACCTTAAACACTCAAAGAGCCATTTAGACCCATTTCTCACAGAAAGGAAAACGCTGGGAGCCACAAAATCCTTCCCGTGCCTGACTATTTCTGGAGCGGCCACAAAACTAGCATATGCAGTTGAATTAAATGTTCTGGTTTCTTCTGAAACTTTTCTTTTCTTGGATTTTCTTGGATTTATCCAAGGTTGGCGTACTGGGGGTACTCAGCTCAATAAACTGAGTGTTGCACATTGGTGGTTGTGACACATATTTTGAGTGACAGGGAGCCACAGCAGAGGGGTAAAAGAGCCACATGCGGCTCCAGAGCCACAGGTTGCTGACCCCTGTGCTAGATTAATGGCAGATTCCCCCTCCCCTCCTCTTTGGTCTCTATCCACCCATCTTTTTGATTAGCACATTGGTGTATTTATTCTCATTGTGTTCCTTTGTCATTGTTTACCTTATTCTATTATTTTACTTCTGCTTACTTGCCTTTTCTTTTTTCTTCCTTTTTATTATTGTAAGCCACCTGGAGTAGCCTCATGGCAAGACGGGCAGCAAATAAATTTAGCAAACAAATAATTCTGGCTGCATAAGATCAAGTCTTAAGAAATACATATAAAGCCAGGATTGAGAAAACAGCAATAGACAGCAAATGCTGCCTCTGCAAAGAAGCTGAAGAAACAGTGGGCCACCTACTTAGTTCCTGCAAGAAGATTGCATCATAGAATGGCTACAAAAAACAGCACGACAAAGTAATAACAATGGCACTTTGAAATATCTGCAAGAAATGCCACATCCACAAGTAAGTGCTGGTGAAAGCAAAAAATAGACAAAGTAATAAAAACTGAAGAAGCAAAAGTGCTCTGGGATTTTAGAATTTAACAAAACAAAACAAAACAAAACAAAACAAAACAAAACAAAACAAAACAAAACAAAACAAAACAAAACAAAAC
>WNWU01000053.1:885655-900262 GCA_012654045.1 Ptyas mucosa
ACAAAACAAAACAAAACAAAACAAAACAAAACAAAACAAAACAAAACCCACTAAGCACCTGACATATAGCACTCCAGACTTAACTACTGATATTGTTGACAAGAAAGACAAAAAAAGCTGTATAGAGGACAGATTGCAATATCTGAAGACAGCAGAAGAGAAAGAACTGGAAAAAAAAACATCACAAAATACAAAGACTTGCAAATAGAATGACAGTGGCACAAGAAAGCAAAGATAGTACCGAGTTACTTTATAGGGGAGAGGGGCAGCATAAAAATAAAATAAAACAAAGTTAATAGCAATAGGTAGTTTGAGTGCAATTCCAAATCACCAGGACCACCAATTGAACACCATCACGAGTGACGAAATCACCATCAGTCAATTGCAAATGCCAGCTTTACTTGAAACAGCTTACATCCCACAACAATACCTTTAAAATTATTAAACATCAAACATCTGTCTATCCCGGGCTCTTAGGAAAAACCTGAAGTGGATAAAAATGCCCAGTTTGGCTGCTTGTGTGACCAACCATAACAATAATGCATTGTGCTTCTGTGTATGTGAGGGTTCACCTGTCCAACAGAAAAAAAATCCATGAAGGACAGCTAAATAGCTAAAGGGAAAATGTTGGCCTAGGATGTTTGTTTACAAATAGCCTCTACTCAACAGTTAATTTCTAATTAGATATAGGTAACCGTGTTCTGCATTTTGTGAGTGGTTCCATAAGACACTCCTGATTTGAAAAGGAGGTTCCTGCAATATATTGTTATATTAAAATACTGAATAGTGAATAACTGAAGTTATTCACTATTTACCTTCAGTAGTATTTAATCTTATCAAGGGTAAATGTGATGAGTATGAGCATTATGTGAGGTCTCTGAGAGTTTTGTCACCTTCATTGCAGCACACTGGTTACTGATACCATTTGTCATATGGTGACATTGCAATTCACATTTTGATTACCTGATAATATGTGAAAGAAGAGGAAAATATGAATGCATATTCATATCCTCCTGAAATCTGCCATTAGCCCAAAATAAAAATCCTTGTAAGTTTAGGTTTGTAAACTGCAGTTTGTTGGTAGCAATCAACACTATGGAATTAAATTTTAAGCAATATGCAATAGTAAATGAAATACATATATACATAATTCTAAACATCATCCTGCATCAGCACTTAAATAGAAGTCAGGATGTAAATCAAGTAAATATATAAATAGGTTTTCGTTCTTTCTCATATTTAGAATATACTGGATAACGTTGCAACTATTAAATATAAATAGTTTACAACAAGTTTCAGTCCTTTCTATAATATGATAAAATGTTATATTATGATCTCCATGTTTGGCCTGTTCAAAATGCTTCAAAATGGATATTCTCTGCAATCTCTCCCCATTCGTTCAAGAAGCATTTTTGATTTGCACGATAGGACATTAATTAGGTGATTTAATTAATAATTAAGTAGGTACTTAGATGCTTTAGATTCTTCAGTACAGCCATGTTCACTCAAGTTCTCTCCTCTGTCTCTGACAATTGAAAACCATGACACTGTGAAGTAAGTGTCAAATGTGACTTATTATATGATGCTCCTTGTGAAAACAATTTCAAACATCTGAATCAGTTCTGAGATCCCTTGAACTGTATGGCATATATATATATACATCTCAACAAACATATTTAAGGTTTCACCCCTTACCAGTACCTCTCAAGGACAAGCTAGCTATCACGACTCTAAAAACCGCAGAACCATTTACTACCCTGGAGGAATTATACACTGTACCCTTTAATGGCATATGAAACAGAGTTATATGAGACCTCATGTTAAAATGCTATTTAATATATTCTGGTGTGAGTTCTAGCTTAATGCAAACTTGGTCTGTAGATACATTAGTTCTTCAGAATCTGACTGTTGGTCTATGGCTGTCTTTCGACATGCCTGCAAGGAAGAGAAGTAAAGTTATCTTCAGCATGCATATGGCAAGTAAGACAGAAAATTTAAAGTGTTCATTAAAGGTCACACACTAGAAGTCTGTGATGGAATGAATCTTTTAATTATCAAAGTTGGTTCTTTAATTACATTTTTAACTAACTTTCTTTTCTCACCTTTATACATCAAACGTTGGCCTATAGTAATCCCTCTTCTCCTTGTCAGAAAGGAGTTAAAAGGTCTTATAAATGAGACAGTCATAGTATGAGGCTATGCTGCTCCCTTACTTAAAAAAAAAATCAGTTATAATTGTAAGCAACTGAATACATATCTTAAAACCATTAAAATGTTGGAGAAGAGTTCTGGATTGTCAGTCCCCGGAACTCATGATACATCTTACCTTACTTGTATAAACCAGTAGTATAGTCCCTGTTGTCTTGAAGCAGGAGCTTCCCCACCACCCAAAAAAGACCTGAAATAGTCTTAAGGTAATTACAAGAAAGAAATCTAATGTTTAAAAAAAATCTAGAAAAACAGTGACACTCCTGTCTCATGCAGCATTAGACTCTTGTCCACTATGACCTTTGCCCGCCCCTCCCAAATAGTCATGCCATCTCCACTCTATCTTTTTTTTGAAATTTTGAAATTTATTTTTAAACATAAAACAGCATCTTTTTAGAGCAAGGGTTTGATCCAGTATAAAACAAGTATAAATTCCAAATTTCATCAGTTAACATCTTAAAGGAAAAGAAAAAAGAAAAAAAAGAACAAACCCAATTTTTATCATTCAATCTAACATTTTATTCTAACATTTAATATTTTATTATGTAATCACCCTAAATCTTAAATTTCAAATCTAAACAGCTCTTTATAATATTCATTTATCATTTTAACAATCAGTATTTCATATATTTTCCTTACTTCAAAGACCCAAATCAAGTCAATGTTTCTTTTAACTCACATCTAATAATCACCACAAAGTATTTTATTCCTCTCTTAAGAACATTTCAAAATCAGTAACTATTCTTCAAAAATATCTCCTTCACTCCTCCTAGGTTTATTTTTAGCTGGATTGCAGCTTAATTAGCTGGTTTCCAGGGATGCTTTCCTCAACTGCTAACCTTATTTGTTGGCTGGATCACAGTTTAGTTTTAACTGCTTTCCAACATTTTCTCCTTCACTCCTCCTAGGTTTATTTTTGGCTGGATAACAGCTTTTCAGCTGTTTTCCAGGGATGCTTCCTTCCACTTCTAACCTATATTTCGCTAGTTCACAGTTTAGCTTTAACTGCTCCCCAGTATTGTCTCCTCCTAAGTTTATTTTTAGCTGGTTCACAGCATAATTTACTGTTTTCCAGGGATGCTTTCCTCCATTCCTTACCTTATATTTAGCTGGTTCACAATTTAGCTTTAACTGGTCCCCAGCATTGTCTCCTCCGCTCCTCCTAGGTTTATTTTTGGCTGGTTCACAGCCTAATCAGCTGTTCTCCAGAAATGCTTTCCTCCGCTCCTAACCTTATATTTGACTAATTCACATTTTAGCTTTAATCATCTGATACCCAAAATCATACTTCTTTGCCAATTTAAACCAATAATGGATTTTAATATATATCTTCCCTCCTACTCTCTCCCGAACTATTAATTTTCTTTCAATTTCTCCCATTTCTTATTTGTTTCTTGTTTTTCTATGTAAAACAACATTTTAAACCACTTTCAAATCCATTTTCTGTAACCATTGGAACGCTTATTAATATTTTTTTAAAGAAATTCTTTCAAAATATCCACATTTTTTCTATAATGACATTTCTCACTTTAAAATAGTCATAAAGTCTATAAACAATTCTTGGTAATATTCAAAGCTTCATTCACATTTTCTTATTTTCTATAAAGAACAATATTTTAAACCATTTTAAAGAAACAATTTTCTGTAGTCATTAAATCTATTAACAATTCTTATTAATAATCAAAAATTCATTCATAGTCTTCATATTTCTTGTGGTTTTTCTATAATCACATTTTCCCCACCTTGAAAATCACTTCTCTTATTAATAGTAATGAAAGGTAAAAATAGGAAAGAGGAAGGGAGAAGAAAAAAGGAATAAAAGTATAGCAGAAAAAAATCAAAAAGAAAGATTCAAAAAGAGAAAGGGGAAAAAAGGGAAAACAAAAAGAGAGGAATATAATAAGAGGATATTAAAAAAGGAAAAGAAAAAGTAGAAAAGAGAGAGAAAGAAGCAGAAGGAACGCTCCTCCTTACATTATTTAGACATCAATTACATAGAAAGTATTTACATCCATTTTAATCAAACTGTGGTACTTTTCTCATCTTGCCACCCAGTATATTCTGGTTTTCTTTCTCCAATCTGTCCAAACTTTCTTTTTCTTTTTTCCTTTTCAGTTCCAATATCAATAAAGTTATAAAGACTAAAGGATTTAGTTCTTTTGTATTCCATATATGGTACCATCATGTCTTCTTGTGGGGCTCCACCCTTCCCTTATGTTAGAACACCATTAATCAGCAATTTTAATTGTTCCAATTAATTTCTTCTTTCCAACTGTCCATAGGTAGTCCAAAGACAGTTTAAGTACATCTAAAATCAAGCCTCCTTAATTTTTCCTCAAAATAATCCAGTTCTGGAAGGAAGAGACAAAGTTTCTTCTTTAAACAGCAAACTTTCCACAGTTGCAATTTGCACTTTCACTCTCTCAGCCATTTTAACTTCCTCCACTTGTTATTCTCATAGCTTTAAAAATACATTCTGCTTGTTTCCTCTTCTCCTTCTTCCCCTTCCAAGCTAATCCTTTCTCATTAAAGACCAAGAAAATATCAAATTTTAAATCCATCCAAAGGGACGTTAAATTCCAAAAGCAGTCATTTGGTGCTATTGTCCTTTAATGGGTGTTGTCCTTGTTAATTGTTTAAATTCTTTGCCCAAATAGTTCTTAGCTGCTGTTGGAGCAAGGGCATTATTAGTATTTAAATGTTTGAAGACTGTTCTCGCCTGGGCTAATCCTACTCACCCGGCATTCAAACATCTTGCTCCTGTGTCTCCTCCTGCACTTTTCTTGTCCCGGCTGCCGAGGCTTTGTGGCAGCCACCATGGCTGCCTCTCCCACCACCGCCGGCACAGAGGGTAATCCTTCACCCCTGAGGAAACTGCTCGTTCCTCTCGGACGTCCAAGGGGTCCCTCTCTAATCCCCTGTCCCTCCAGGACAGGGTAGGTCCACAGACCTGCTGGTGGTGGCTTAAAAGACGGGGTTTTCACGGGGCTCCAAAGAGCCCCGCTATTTTCCCGTCCACTCGCCGTGGCACCAATTGGAAGTCTCCTGCCATCTCCACTCTATCTTGAGTTTGTTGTAAACTGGGCCACAGTATACACTTCCACAATTAGGAAGAAATAGAAGCATGATGTAGATGCTAATGGGAGGTAGAAAGGGAAAGATAATGTTAGGTCCATTGCTCCAGCAGAATTTTCCCAAAAGATAATGTACTGGAAATTTATTGTTATTTTTATGTGTTAAACACTGTACATTATTATGGCAGTTTGGAAGGATTTCCATTAGAAAAATTCACTACATTCAATAATAATAACAGTAAATTATATCAACGATACGATATTCAGCCTATAGCTGATCCATGACAGGGTCACATATATTCAGAGTACTGCATTATTCTACTAATTGATTATATTAGAAGTCTACAATATGTTTTCATACATCTTCCTTTGATGTTTTGTATTCAGTATGAATAAAACATTATGACATTTTTGTACCTGATTTTCGAGTCAATAAATCTGTTGACATGATGCTCCCAGACTCAATAGGGTTCTTTTAGCTTTTGCTAAATGCCAGGTCAGTCTGTAATAAAGCCATCCTTGTCTATGATTTAATCACAGATGAGAAGCCAATTTGGTGGGTATAGCCAAGATTGGGCTAAGTCTGGAGGGAGTGTTCCCCTCTTGGAAGTGTCCCAGCTGGGTTTTGGGTGTGGCATCAGCTGAGACTCCATGTTAGGGATGGGTGGTGTCATCCAGGAGTCTCCTACAGCTTTCAGGGCAATGCTCCTCAAGTTCCTGGGTGTGAGATTATGTTTTTGGAGAAGAAAAAAATGATTATATTGCACTGTTTGAAGCAGATTACCTGAACTCTTCTTAGTTAAGATTGAGCCCTGGGCATGGGATGGTAACAATATTGATTGCATTTTTGGATGGTATATGGTGGGAGTGAGACAGGGGTTGTGCATTTGACTTTACCCTTCTTGATCTCTTGGTGGCTTTTGATAGCATCAACCATGCTAGGCCTCTGGATAGGCTCCATGGACTAGGAGTGGGTGACATTGTACTTGCTGGTTTTCTTTCTTTTAACAAGACAAATGTTGATTGGGAGTTAGATCCTTTCCTCAGTCCCTAGATTTTGTGCTATCCCATGCAGTTCAGTAGTCCCTCTGCTCCCTATTTAATGTCTACATTAAGCTGTTGGATTAGATCATCCATAGCCATGTGGTGTCATCAGTATGCTGATGATACCCAACTGTATATCTGGCCTGGCTGAATTAAGTGATGTTGTTGTCATCGTTGTCCCAATGTCTGGAAGTTATAGGAGTTTGGCTGAAAATAACAGAATATAGCTGAACCATGACAAGTCTAAGTGGCTCTGGGTTTGGGGGCCCTGCTGTGAACCAGTAGTAAAGGTAAGTAGAACCCACTCCTGAATCAGATTGTACTGATTATGAAATAGCATGAAAAGCCTTGCTAACTGCTGTTAGCCAATTATGTTTTGCAGTACTTTCAAAGAAATGAATAGACCACAGGTTTTGGAACAATGTATTTGTGTCTTCCTGATGATCGATGGTACATAAAGATAATGATAACCATTGACAGTAATAATCCCTCACTTGGTTCAAAAGCATATTTTTCCCTTAAAAATTGCAATCAAGTGTAGCCAAATGTTTTTCATGCCCTCCTCTGAAATCCTGTTTTAGATTCATAATAATTTGCAAGATGCAGGTTTCAAATAAATAAATCTATATGTAATAAAGAAACCAATTGTGGTGAGCAATTTCACTGTTCAAACAATTAGCTTAAAACATTAAACCAAATGCAAAAAATATTATGCTTCTCTCCCTTCAATTCCAGTGAGATTAGTTTGCAACCAATGAGGCTCCGAAAGTGTAATATTATCAGAATCATAGTTAGAATCATCAAGGAATCATGATCTAACCTCAGTTTTAAACGGTGTGCCTCAGGCTAAGATCCTCCCAAAACATATCTGAAATATATGGAAGTACAGCAATTTGCTCCTTGGTTGATAAAACAATAGTTAACAATCATTAAGTACTCAGTAGACCTGACCAAAGCCAAGGCTTCATTCTAAATTAATATAGGCAATCCTCGACATATGATCACAATTGAGCCCAAATTTCTGTTGCCAAGTGAGACATTTGTTAAGTGAGTTTTACCCCATTTTATGATCTTTCTTGCCACAGTTGTTAAGTGAATCATTGCAGTTGTTAAGTTAGTAGCACTGTTGTTAAGTGAATCTGGCTTCCCCATTGACTTTTCTTGTCAGCAGGTTGCAAAAGTTGAACACACAGTGCAACTGCCATAAATATGAAACACTTGCCTTGCCTCCGAATTTTGATCACATGACCATAGGAATGCTACAATGGTCACAAGCATGAAAAAATGTCTTAAGTCACTTTTTTCCAGTGCCATTGTAACTTTGAACAGTCACCAAATGAACTGTTGTAAGTTGAGGACTACCTGTATGTTCTACTTCTTACTCAGATGCCTTAAACTAATATTCATTGATATGTGGTTGTCAATTTCCATTTTATTAGAGATGTCATATTGGCACATCTGGGAAAACCCAAACCTGAAATTTTCCAGGGTTTCCCCATCTAAAGGAAAGTTCAAGTCCCTGTCCAACACCCACATGTCCATCACAAGGTCCAATCAAAGCACCATCTCAACTGGAGATGCCTCCCAGTTCCAGCCATCCAGGTGCAAGGCAAGATGTCCTTGACTCTCTGAGAAAGGAATGTTATTATGACTATATATCACCCTGACTCCATACAATCCCCCCTCCCAGTTTCCCATAGTAGTAAATGTCGCAGGCCTGAAGATCCAATGAAAAAGATGGCTTCCATGCCTGACACTGGCGTTCACTCTGTTTTGGATGATACTGAACTCAGATTGAAAATGTATAGAAGGTTCTTGCTTAATAATCCAATGTTCAGCAACACTTTGAACTTAAAACACCACCGAACAAGTAGTAATTACAATTGGACCTTATATTATGGCTGTTGCAGCATCCTGAGGTCACATGAACACAATTTGTGAGCCTGTCTGGCTTCCTACAATATAACTCGGTGGGAAAGCTGTCAGGAAATCAAAAGTCAGGGCCATATGAAGTCCTCACTTAATGACCCATACAGTCCTCATTTAATGATGGAAACCAGGACTGCTGGAGCTGCTGTAACTAAGTGGCACAGTCATGTAGATTTTCAACTTACAACCATGTTACTTAATGACAGTTTCCGGTTCCAATTAATATAGTTAAACAAGGAAGTACTACCTGAAAATCCAATCTAGTAGTGATGGTTGTTTTTTAATTCCCCAGGTGACTCTCAATCTCTAAGTGGTAGTGGGTGCACAATGACATGTGTTGTGCCAGCTGTGACCATTTCTGAGGTAGTTGGCTCTGGCAAGAATTACCATATCTTGGTACTAGCATATACTATTGAATATGTTTTCCATGGACTTCTGTTCAGAATTTTCAATTGGTGCAAATGTTTATAAAGTGGTAGATAATGTTTTGCCTGTACTGAGAGACATATACTGATTATTAACTCTCTGCTTAGGACATTACTATTGGTAAAACTATCTGTTTGAATATGAACCTGTCTGAAAGCAGCTTGGCAGAAGAGACCCATTCAAAGGATGACCTCACTTTTTGAACACAGCAAAGGACCTTGTCTTATGCTGCTTTCAAGTTACGGAATAATTTCTGCCTTTTTTCTACTTCCTGGAATGGAGTTAAAATATTTCTTTTCAGCCAGTATTGTTTAGTTTCAAGGTGTGCTTATAATGATTTGTTTTTCAATTGTTTGTTGCTTTGCAAAAAAAACCCCTTGAATAAAAGAAAAATGTGTATAATAATATCAGTGATGAGAACTGAGTAATTATTTTATTGGATGGAGGAGGGCTGATGCCAGCAAAGGATGTCTTACTTTCTCTTGCTAATCCTCTACTGAGCAGGCTACCAAAAGAGGGACTGTCTGATTTTTACAAAGGGCTTTCGAAAGTAGATTCAGGTTGTAATGAGTTCATTTCTAGGGTGAGAGTTAGCTCATTCCTGCTCCAATTCACCTCAGTAGCGATGGCTATCTTTAAGCTTTTGCTTCACTGTCCATTAATTGCTTTTCTCTTCACCTAATGCTTCTGCCACCAAAGCATATATATATTAGAATACTTTATTGCCAGGATATTCTTTGATAATTGAAAGTAATAGTGTGATCACGATCTCCTTTAGAGCCAGGCTGAACACTTGTGGAGAAACGGTTTCTGATAATAACGGCAGAAGAGAAAGAGGAGGCATGATAAATTGCTACAAATTCAATAGATATGTTCAACTGCAACTCTTCCCTGTGCCCTCCAAAGCAAATCCACAGACTGTGTTACATAATTAGGCTGTTCTAAGGTGATGCAGGGAGCAAATCTTTGGAATGTGATCTAAAGCCAGCTTCCTGTGTGGCAAAATCACCATGTGCCTCTTTGGTGGGCGTGCTGCCAAAGGCTTTAAAGGATCATTAGGCAACTTCTAGAAATGTTGGGAAAATTGAATGTAACAGTTACAGGCATAGAATGAGACAGGAAATCCCTCTGATGCCACTGGCATGTCAAAATGCAGACCCAGTGCAAATAAACAAAAGCCAAATGCAATACAGAACTCCGCTTTGAAATTCAACTGAACTGACGTGGTTTAAATGAAAGAAAGAAATAAAGCAACTTCTCCTAATGCAGCTGTATGGGGACTTGCCGAGAACATCTTAGGTAAGGGAATACTGATAAAATCCAAGTGGATTCCATAGTTAAACTATCTATTAAAATCAACAAGGAGACAATGGAAAATTAAAATTTCTGCTAGGTGCTTTCATAGTTAAAAACACCTGCTTGAGAATTTAATTAAATAACACCCCTGAACAAATCTAGTCTAAATATTTAAAACAGGAAGTACAGAAATGGGCACCTCTTGATCTATTATTTGCCCATTTCTAAATAAGAAATAATTTCTGTAGAAAACACGTATCTGCATGCAGAAGGCCCCAGATTTCAAATCTGGTATCTCAAGTTCAATTAAAAAGGATTATGGAATAGCTCAGCCGAAAAGCTTTCAGCCAGAGACTTTAGGAGTTGCTAATCAGAATGCTGAGTTAAATAAGCAAATATTCTAACTAAATGTGTACTAGATTCTTACGGTCTATTCAGTGCATGTAATACTGAATGAACAAACTTTCTGAATGAGAAATGAAATCCTCCTCTATGATAATTATTTATATTTCAGTGGTACAAAGTAAGACATTTTATTTTTGAAAGCTGTGGTATTGAAGCAATCAGAGTCAAGACGAACCATTCATCCTGTCTCACCCCTCTTTTCCTTTCCCAATAGGCTCCCAGAACAATGAAGGAATGGCTTGCCTTCAGAAGTTGTGGGTGCTCCATCACTAAAAGTAAAAGGTAAAGGTTCCCCTCGCATATATGGGCTAGTCATTCCCGACTCTAGGGGGCGGTCTCATCTCTGTTTCAAAGACTACCAGTAATCCTATTGCACTGAAGAATGAAAAAAGCTCAGCTGCAAATCACAGAATGCAGAATAAAACACAGTTCCACCATTCAGGATATTGTTTCCTCTGGGGATATAAATAAAACTTTCCAAGATAATGCTTACCATAGTTCAGTGACTGCGTCATATAAATGCTAAACCAACCTTTGTTTTTATTTTGACAGGTTGGAAGATATTTTATTACTCCAACAACTAACTCCTTTTGAAATGAACCAAGTGCAATTTCACTGCCACGTATAAGACAGTTGAAAAGAAGAACAGGACAAGAATTGAGTTAAAATTAAAAGGAAGTAAGGCAAAGGTTCCCCTTGCACACGTGCTAGTCATTCCTGACTCTAGGGGGCGGTGCTCATCTCCGTTTCAAAGCCGAAGAGCCAGCGCTTTCCAAAGACGTCTCCGTGGTCATGTGGCCGGCATGACTAAATGCCAAAGGCGCACAGAAAGCTGTTACCTTCCCCCTAAAGGTGGTCCCTATTTTTCTACTTTCATTTTTACATACTTTCGAACTGCTAGGTTGGCAGAAGCTGGAAAAAGTAACGGGGGCTCATCCTGTTGTGTGGCACTAGGGATTCGAACCAATGAATTGCTGACCTTTTGATCGACAAGCTCAGCGTCTTAGCCACTGAGCTACCGCGTCCATCACTAGAGGTTTTTAAAAAGAGACTGGACAGTTATTTGTCTGAAATGGTATAGTGTCTCCTGCTTGAGCAAGAGGTTGGACTCTGTTATTCTGTTATAAAAAAGATAGAAGATGAATTTACTACATTTGAATTCCTTTCTTAGACATTGTCTTTGAAATTGGGCCAAATTGCCACAGGTTGTACTCCCAAGGAATCTCTGAATTATTGCTATTTGTTTAGATCAGTTCTAATTGTTTTTCTTCCTGTAAAGATTCCTATTTCTTTATTTCTTGGCAAAGCTCAGAAAGAACATATGGTTATGAATGCCATCATCATTCTTTTCGCTGTCCCAATCCTATGTTTTTCATTCAGTAACAATGACAATTAACCAAACTTTTTTTAAAAAACAGCTCATTAACAGTCTAATGTAAACTGTGGTGGATACATGCTACTTTTGTCCTTATCATTTCTAACAAGCCAATTAAAATATCTCTTAATTGTTTGGTGATATCATTCATTGAATACTTCTGTGAAAATTCAATACAGGAGAAAGTAACACTTTGTAATATTCCCTGTTTGCAAAAAGAAGTCACTTGTAAGTAACAAGAAATCTAAAAACATCAAACAATGGCAAAGTTAAGAATTTAACTTTGAAGAAGTTTTAAGATTTTTTTAAAAAAACATGTATTTTTCTGGAGCTGGGGGAAAAAGGAACCAGATGAAATGCTTTTGGGAGAGTGCTATAATTGAAATGCCAGCAATGAGAAAACTTTTTTTTTCTTGCTAGCTATGTTCCCCATCTGAGAGGACCAAATAATTGCAGGTGGTTTTTCACTGAAAATTTTAATGTATAGGCAAGTAGGGTTGGAGAGAGTTGTTCTCTTAAGTACAGGATTGATTCATATACACTTTAGAACTGATTAAGTGGATCCCTGACTTTATAGTGTCTGAGAGCAATTTAAAATAGCTCAAATTGGAAACTTGAAAGTTTTATTCCACCTATATATTCTTTACTATTACAATATCATTTGGACTGTTAGTGAAAAATCTAAACTTGTATCCTGTTAAGAATTATCTTCAGCTGGCTTAGCTACAATGAAACCACGATTTTCAATCATTTTTATAATTTGTAATGCTTTTGCTATTCTGAAATGGTAAGTCTATTGGCATACTGTATATTCCAATGTTATGGGAAGAGAATACCATTTTATTTCCATATTCTTATCAATTGATTAAAAATATTATTGCTTTTGAACTGAATTGAAGGGATAACTTTCATGTGTAATTCTATTATTTCTACTAATCTTCTGTCATCAAATTTCTTGAAATTTGAAGTTTTCCCAGAAAAAAAGAATATCAAACTTTATTTCAGATCCAGATTCAGATTCAGATAAAATTCAGCTTCCAATTCACCATTTTAAGTATAACAAAACTACAGATAGTCATCGAATTATGACAATTGAGCCCAAATTTTCTGTTGTTAAATGAGACATTTGTTAAGTGAGTTTTGCCCCATTTTACGACCTTCCTTGCACATTTATTAAGTGAGTTGCACAGTTGTTAAGTTTAAGTAATCTGGTTTACCCATTGACTTTGCTTGTCAGAAGGTCGCAAAAGGGAATCACGAGACCCCAGGCAATGCAACCATCATAAATAAGATTCAATTGCCAGGTATTTGAATTTTGAGCACATGATCACGGGGAGGCTGTAACGATCATAAGTATGAAAAATGGTCATAAGTCGTTTTTTTCAATGCCATTGTAACTTTGAATGGTCACTAAATGAACTGGGGTAAGTCAAGGACACTTATACCCTGTTTCCCTGAAAATAAGACATCCCCTAATAATAAGCCCAATTGGGCTTTTGAGCGCATGTGCTAAAATAAGCTTCCCCCCCAAAATAAGCCCTCCCTGAAAATATTTAAATGCAGAGCTGGAAATCAGGTAAGAGGGCAAGAGGAGCCCCATCTTGCTCCACGCGCCCCAAAATAAGACCTCCTCAAAAATAAGGCCAAGTGCTTATTTCAGGGTTCAAAAAAATATAAGAGAGGGTCTTATTTTTGGGGAAACACAGTATGATCCTATTATTATTAGGGATATCATTATTATACCCCTAGTAACATTAATAATTGTTACTAGGAAAGATGTATATTTCCAAGCTTGAAAGTCAAAATAACTGCACTTTCTGTGGATACTTGGGACAAGAAGTGTATTTACTGCTCTTTCTCAGGCAGCCAATTGTTTTAGACTAGACATTTTTCCAAAAAGAAGTTGGGGCAAATCATGAGGAATGATTGGCTGAAGAAACAAGATGGAAATTGCCCCAAGATGCAAAGGAACAAAATGGCACTTGGTAGGACAGCTATGAAGGCCTTCAAAAAAAGATATTCAAATTCCAAATGTGTCTGTTTCTAAAAGATCAGGTTCAAGAAAGCAATAGTATTCCCTATATGATCTGCCATGGAAGCCAAAGATGAACCTTGAAAAGCAGTATAGGAAGACTATTGATGCTTTGAAAGTTGGTGTTGGAGAAGACTCCTGAGAATATTGCGGACAACCAAAAAAAGAAATGGATCATCAAGCAGTTTTCAGTTGAGGCACAAATGATCAGGCTTCAGTTATCTTACATTAGCTGCATTATGTGAAAACCTAGCTTTCTGGAGAGGAATTGAATGCTGGATAAGGCAGAAGGAAAAGACAAGGACAAGCAGCCAACTGGATTGATTCACTTAAAGTGGCAATGAATGTTCACTGGAAGACCTAAAATCAATCTATGTGGTCACTACTAAGAGTCAACAGTGACTTGATGCCACATAATCAATTACTTACTCACTTACTTCAGCAAGTTCCCAAGATAAATCCTGGAGAACTAGCAATTCAAAAGAGCCATTCTAACTCCATTCTCTGAAATGTTGGTTTGTTACAGCCTTGCCCAATCATGGCTGTGTAGGCTAGGAACTGAAGATATCAGGAGAAGACCATGTTAAAGAATGTTACTGTCTGACAGAGAAGACCAATATATGACCCTCCAGATGTTTGTGAACTGCAACTCCCAACATTCCTATGATGGTTTGAACAAAGAAGAACTGTAATTCAGCAATATATGTAATTCCTATCTGAAGAGGCACATATTGCTTATCCCAAAGGTGGGAGGAGGCAAAGGAGCTTCTTGAGCTTCTTGGATGAGAAGTGAAACATCTTCAAAGAAAAAAACAGAA
>WNWU01000053.1:900662-918908 GCA_012654045.1 Ptyas mucosa
ATATATATATATATATATATATATATATATATATATTTGTATATTTTCATGGGTACAGGTATGCAAGTCTTGGTGTATTCGGGTGTTACATGGGAGAAGACCCGAATACACCAAGACTTGCATATCTGATTATAATATCAGAATTTGGTCTAGTGGACACCAGGTTAGAAAGCAGGAGACCATGAGTTAAATTTCTGCCTTAGTCATGAAAGCCACATGATTGACTTTAGGCCAGTCATTCTCTCTGAGCCCAACAACCCAGGATTGTTGTGAGGAAAACAGGAGGAGGAAGGTATGTTTCACCACCTTGAATTATTTGAAGAAATAATAAAGGCAGGAAGTAAGTAAGTAAGTAAGTAAGTGAATGAATGAATGAATAAATAAATAAATAAATAAAACCCCTAAAAACAAGATCTTGCATGTTGACTATTCACAAAAACGTATCTTAGAGAGAGGCAAATAGGAAGAGTAATTATCCTCAAAATATGACCCAGAAGAAACCCACTAGACCTCATGTGATTGCAACCTTTGCATATCTCTGCTACTTTTTAAAAACAGGGCATTGTTGCTGTTGTTTAATGTTATTTCATAAACCTGAAAAAAATATTTTACAATTATTTCAGAACCAACTCCTTAAGCACCAACAGCATTTATTTCCCTCCAAGCTTATGCAGAAGTTTAAACAGAAGACAGAATGCTTTAACAAATAGCAAAGAGGTGCTGTGGTTGTTGTGGAAGCTAGGAAGCACTTCTCACAAATCTGCTTTGAAACATGGATAGCCCTATATGTATCAAAACTCAGTCAGAAAGGAAAAGAGGCAACAACACACAACAACTGAGAAATGAATAATGAAAATTCTGGTATTGTTCCAAAAATATTCCTATAGAACAGCAGCTCCCAACCCAGTGGTGAAATCCAATTTTTTTTTACTATGGTTCTGTGGGTGTGGTTTGGTGGGTATGGTGTGGCTTGGTGGGCATGGCAGGGCAAGGATACTGCAAAATCTCCATTCCCACCCCACTCCAGGGGAAGAATACTGTAAACATCTCCATTCCCACCCCACTCTGGGGTCAACCGTCAGCCAGAGTTAGTATTTGCCAGTTCTCCAAACTACTCAAAATTTCTGCTACCAGTTCTCTAGAACCTGTCAGAACCTGCTGGATTTCACCTCTGTCCCAACCTTTTGGTCCCCAGGGACCAGTTCTGTGGAGAAAGGTTTTTCCATGTACTGGAGGGGGCATGGTTTTGCCTGCATCTGGTGGATGGGGCTTCACATGTTTGAGTGGCCCAGTTGCTGGTATGATGCGGACTGGTGCTGGATTGGGGGGATTGGGAACCCCTGCTGTAGAAGAACACCATGGTATCTTTAATGAGCTTGAAAAGCCTTTCTAAATGAAAGGCCTTGTTGAAAAAGTGCTGCCAAACAATTACAAGGAAAACCACAGCCTCAGTTAACCTGTTGACCGGTGGGCTATTTGTGAAAATATTTCATGCTAAGTACCAGAAAACTGTATCTGACTGCCAAACCCATTGTTTTCCCAGTTGGCAGCATTATCTATGCTAGGTGCACATGTTTAAAAACGTACAGCTCATGCCGTACATCAATATTACACTGAGAGTTTGTCAGGAAGAGTGCCAGTCTATTACTTTACATCCTAATGCATGTGCAAACTGGGAATTGCATATATGTGGTTATTCCATAACTGTTCCTCATCCAATGGAAATGTAGGAAGCTTCTTTAGACAGGGACTGTTTCCTGGGTAGAGCAGAAGTCAGCACTACCAGACAATGTTTCTTCAGAGATATTTCTTTCTGGAATATATAAAGATGGCTTATCGTTCATGAAGATGACTACTGGCACAGAGGTATCCTAGGTGATGCCAAAGGAAACAGAAAAAATGGCAGAAACATGTGCCAGGACTGATTCCCTTGCATGATCCCATCAGCTGATTTCCTTCTATCTAGTTACCATATTTTTTTTTCCATCTATAAGATGCCCCCATGTATAGGACGTCCCACTTTTCTTACCCAAAATTCAGAAATCAGACAAAAACTGTCTCACGTGGTGGTGACGGGGCCTGCGCGTAAGGCAGCCCAGGACCAAAGTGCTGGTGGAACACTAGTGGGCCAGGGAGGGTGCTGAAGCAAGCGGTTATCCTACCTGCTGCCCCTTCCTGTCCAGAGCTGGAATACTGCCGCATTTAAGTGCCAGTAGATGCTGGCCTCCTTCCGGTGAGCCTGGGCTAGAGAGAAATGGGGCAATTTCAGCACCTGCCACCCAGATGCCCTCACTTCCCCCAAGCATTTCTTTGCCTACCTGATTTCCAGCTCCATTGCATTTCTCCATCACATTTCTCACCATTGTGTGCAGGGAAACAAAAGTTTGTGGGACTAAAAAAAAGAAAGTTCAATCAATAAATTCCAACTTTGTGACATCTTTTTTTTCTTCATGAGAAGTTGAAATTGATTGAACTTTTTTTTTTTAGTCCCACAAACTTTTGTTTCCCTGCACATGATGGTGAGAAATGCGGCTTGAAAATTAATATAGTAACATAGGTGAATTGCAAAGCTGAGAATTAACAATGTCACCAAAATCTATATTCACCTGGGAATTATTGGCTATATTTCAAAACAGGACTAAATTTTCCCCCACAAAACTCCCAAATGTAGATTTTCAAATGGTCACTGCAATGTATAATTCTAAATATTGTTTTCATAGATATTTGGCTCTTTAGCATAAGTGCCACTCATATTAGATAAGGTTGAATGTTTTCATGGTAATTGTTTGAGGGAAAGGAGTTTTAGAATATCATATATATTTCCAAGCATATATATGCTTGGCATATTGCAGGCTTCTCTTATTACTTTCCTGCTCAACTCTCTGAATCCCCTTGCATACCAGTGTTATATTTGCACACAGGAGGGGAAACTGAGTCTGATAGTAGAAATGGTGTAGAGAAAAGATGGAAAGATTTGACATTACCCACCATGGATGGAAATGGTGAAATTGCTGAGATGGCAAACTGTCTTCTTTAATTACAGAAAGGTCATTATTGACATTTATCAATGACTGAAAGCCCCTTCTGGACTTTTTTTGCATAAAAAAGAAAATGATTTTGTGACTTATGGTTTTAGCCATTGGAAAAAATATGTTATAGAAAGAAAGGAATTATGATATAATCTTAGCAAGAGAGGTTCAATTAGAATTGTATATATAATTGCTGAGAGGAGGAGCAAGACACACAAACACACACAAACAAATCTTTGTTCTTTTTTATCTCCTTTTTTCTTTGTTTCTTCGCCTGTTCTTTCTTTTTTCTTTTTCTTTAGTTTAATCAAACTTTTTTTTAAGCAAGTAGAATAGCATAAAGAAGCATGAGATGACCTTAAAAAAGTATGCAACAGCTGTTATATAAACACCAAATTGGACTCAGGAGAGAGTGAGAGAGAAACTCAAGATTGAACCGACTTGAATCTCTTTGATATTGAAGGAATATGAGGGACAAAGAGAATCTCTTTTAAGTTTTAGAGCCCGTTATTTACTAATAAACTTTTTTATCAATAGCATTCCTATATTTTATTGTTAAATAACAATATCAGTATTCCCTAGGTAAAGTTTTCAGTAATGTTTTCCATAAAAACATGCTAAGGGTGTTTGAAGATAAACACACTTAATACATTTGCATTTCATGAGGGGGGAAGGTGGGATATTTTGTTATTTTGATCATAAGAAAGGGAGTCAGTGTATGTCATCCTACAAAGGAAGTTAAAAATATATCAAAGCTTGAGATTTAATAGGCCTTTGATCATCTCTGGAGCCTCAAGAAATGCTTGAATAATATAAACACCAACTCCAAACAGAAATTCATTTACCAAATTATAACAATTTAATGTATCGTATTAGAAACACTTACATAAGAAATACATTGGACACTGAAGTTAGATCAAACCCAGAAATGCAAATTTATGCATAATTTTCTGAAACAGCTGGAGATGAAGGAAAACTTCAAATAAATAGGAAAATAGTGTAAATTGGCAATAAACAAGTACGCAAAAGGTTGTGGTAATGTTTTCTAATTTTACTCTGAAGTAAAGATTTTCTTCAGGGAATTTATACAGTACTTTAATCCCAATATACTCATATTCAACTCACAAATATATGTGGAAGATTACAGACTACATCCTGTAATTTAACTGAAGATTACAAACCATAATTTACTTCAATTGTTAGGTTGGTTGGTTGATAGATATATTGACTTCCCAGTCTAGGGCTCAGAGAGACTGGCCCAATTGGCTTCTGTGCCCATGTGAGGACTAGAATCTGGAACGTCTCATTTCTACAACATATTTGATGCTTACTCACCCTTTTCTTTGCATGGAATATAAAATATAATGATGATACAATACAATATGATACAACAGTTTAAAACTATAAATATATATTCTTCAAGGTAATGGAAACTGTCAAGGCATATTACTACAACATTATCATAATTGCTATCAGAAGAACTACACTCCTAAACTAATCATAATAAGTTCTAGGAAAGCTTAAAGAAATATTGGATGTTATACTTGCACGCAGATATCAACTTTACCATTAGATATAACAAATAGAATAGCATAGCATAGCATAGCATAGCATAGCATAGCATAGCATAGAATTTTTATTGGCCAAGTGTGATTGGACACACAAGGAATTTGTCTTGGTGCATATGCTTTCAGCGTACATAAAAGAAAAGGTACATTTATCAAGAATCATAAGGTACAACACTTAATGAATAAGCAATCAGGAAGCAATATCAATATAAATCATAAGGATACAAGTAACAAAATTACAGTCATAGAGTCATAAGTGGAAGGAGATGGTGGTGGGAACAATGAGAAGATTAATAGTAATGCAGACTTAGTAACTAGTTTGACAGTGTTGAGGGAATTATTTGTTTAGCAGAGTGATGGCATTTGGGAAAAAACTGTTCTTGTGTCTAGTTGTTCTGGTGTGCCGTGCTCTATAGCATCGTTTTGAGGGTAGGAATTGAAACAGTTTATGTCCAGGATGTGAGGGGCTCTGTAAATATTTTCACAGCTCTCTTGTAGTCCTCCACTTATGACTAGTCATTTAATGACAGTTTGAAATATGTTGGAATCCCCCCCAAAGTACTCACAACCTGTTTCTGTTCTCTTGGCCAGCAACCACTCTGCATTTATGGTTGTTTGCAGCATCTCAATCATATGACAGTGATTTATTATATTCCCCCCCTAAAAACTAAAATTTACTCCCAGTTTTTGGCAAAAAATGTCCTATAGTAAATAATGGGTTCACTTAATGACCATTGAGATTTGCTTAACAACAGTCACAAAAAGGTAGTAAAATCAGGTCATGGGCAGGGTCCGTTGTGGACATAAATTGAAGACTACTTGTAACCTTCTGATTTGATTGCAACTTTCTATAGCAGCCTTCCTGAAACTAGCACTCATTATTCCATCTGGAAACAACAACAGGTATTGTTCAATATAACTGAAGAATATCTACTTAGAAAAGGCTGCTTTATGCAAGATAGAATTTTATTAGATATACAGTAGTTAGTATAAGATTTTCTTGTATCTCTTTCTAAGACTAATATTTAAATAATGAAGTGGTGAAATCCATTTTCTTTTTACTACCGGTTCTGTGGGTGTGGTTTGGTGGGCGTAGTGTGGCCTGGTGGGTGTGGCCTGGTGGGCATGGCAGGAGAAGGATACTGCAAAATCCCTATTCCCACCCCACCTGGGGCCATCCAGAGGTGGTGTTTGCTGGTTCTCCGAACTACTCATAATTTCTGCTGCCGGTTCTCCGAACTGCTCAAAATTTCCACTAACAGTTCTCCAGAACCTGTCAGAACCTGCTGGATTTCACCCCTAAAGTAATGGTATGCAAAGATCAGAATCATTTATATGACTGACAGGTAAACAAATGCAGTTTATGGATGCAGAGCATAGTGCTTGTTCTTCTGGAAAAGTCAATGTTAAATCAGATGTCCCATATTCTTAATATTATTCTTCAGAAATCAGGATTTTTACATCACTCAAAAGTATCAAAAATAAATCACATCAGTGTTTTACCAACTAACAGATAATTAATATTTAATGCTCATGTATCAGGAGAATCAGTTTATTTCATTCTCCATAAACAGATTGCTAAAATGAAGAAAAGTGATATTTTAAACCCCCATAGGCATGGTCCTATATTGTTTCTAATGTATGCTCTCCAAAGTATTTCAAGAAAACATGTTTCCCACAACGCAGCAATTAAATGTTATTTTCCATAAAGGGTTTTTTAAAATTATTCTAGTTTACATACAGTTTTTATAGAAAGAACATATATTAACTACAATATAGAGTTGTATATCTCTGAATCTGCAGATCAATCAATCCATTTTTCTATCCTCATTTTCAGGGCAGCATGTATATGTATGTGCATGTGTATATATGTGGAGTACATTCAGAAAATATTCGGATCCCTTTACTTTTGTCAATTTTGTTGTGCTGCAGCCTGATTCTACAGTTGTTGAATTGTTCAGACCCTTTACAACAGCCCTTGGAATTTAGCTCAGGTGACTCCCATTTCTCTTGATTGTTGCTGACATGTTTCCACACCTTGATTGAAATTGACCTATGGTAACTTCAATTGATTGGACATGATTTGGAAAGGCACACACCTCTCTATAGAAGGTCTCACAGCTGATAATGCATACTGTAGCAGAGCAAAAGCCATGAGGTCAAAGGAACTGCCTGCAGAACTCAGAGACAGGTTTATTGCAAGGCACAGATCTGGGGAAGGCTACAATAAAATTTCTGCTACACTGAAGCTTCCTAAGAGCACAGTGGCACATTTGAGCATAATTCTCAAATGGAAGACATTTGGCACAACCAGGATTCTTCCAAAAGCTGGTCGTCCAGGCAAACTGAACAATTTGGGAAGAAGGGCCTTAATAAGAGAGATGATGAAGAACCCAATGGTCACTCTGACTGAGATCCAGAGATCCTGTGGAAATGGGAGAGAGTTCCAGAAGGACAACCATCATGGCAGCCCTCCACCGATTTAGGCTTTATAGCAGAGTGGTTAGATATGTTACGTCTGGAGGAAACCAGGCAACACTCATCAGTTGCCCAATATCATCCCAACCAGGGGTGAGTTCTAAATTTTTTTACTACTGGTTCTGTGGGCGTGGCTTATTTTGTGGGCGTGGCTTGGTGGTGGTGGTAATGTGACTGGGTGGGCATGGCCATCTTTTGTTTTTTTACTTTTAAAAGCATTTTTTCTACAACCTTAAGAAGTTGCAGAAAACAATACTTTGAAAAGCCTCTGCCGATCAGGCAACTCAGCTGAGATTGTCAGAGGCTTTTCAAAGCATTTTTTTACCACCTCTTCAGCCGAAGAGGTTGTAGAAAAAAATGCTTTGAAAAGCCTCTGACGATCCCAGCTGAGCTGCTGGATCATCAGAGGCTTTTTTTTTTACTTTTAAAAGCATTTTTTCATCCAAAGAGGTTGTAGAAAAAATGCTTTTAAAAGTTAAAAAAAAAGCCTCTGATGAGGTGGGCGGGGTAAGCGAGCAGCGACCGGGCCGGGGACTGGTTCGGGGGCGTGGCCAGCCAATGTTATTACCGGTTCCCGGAACTACTACAAATTTTTACTACCAGTTCTTGCGAACCAGTACAAACCGGGAGCAACCCACCACAGATCCCAACAGTGAAGCATAGTGATAGCAGCATCATGCTATGGGGTGTTTATCAACAGCAGGGACTGGGAGACTGGTCAGGGTTAAGAGAAAGCTGAATGGAATAAATTACAGATATATCCTCAATGAAAACCTGTTCTACAATGCTCAGGACCTCAGACTGGGTGGAAGGTTCACTTTCCAACATGACAACAATCCTAAGTGTACAACGAAGACAATACATGGATGACTTAGGGACAACTCTATGAATATCCTAGAGTGGCCTAGCCAGAGCCCTGACTTGAACCCTATTGAACATCTTTGGAGGGAGCTGAAAATGGCTACCCATCAACGGTTGCCATCCAATCTGGCTGAATTTGAGAGGATTTTCAAGGAAGAATGGCAGAAAATCCCCCAATCCAGGTGTCCAAAGCTTGTCACATCATACCCCAAAAGACTCGAGGATGTAATTGCTGCCAAAAGTATTTCATCAAAGTACTGACTGACGAGTCTGAAAACTTATGCCAATGTGATATTTCAAGTTTTTTTTTCTTTTTAATATATTTACAGACATTTCTAAAAATCCATTTTCACTTTGTCATTAATGGGTACTGAGTGTAGATTAATGAGAAAAAAATTATTGTCAACAACCATAGACTCAGGTTGCAGCATAACAAAATGGACAAAAATGAAGGGGGGCTGAATACTTTCTGAATGCAATATATATTCAGTATACATTCTGCATTTTCCAAGTGCCTGCCTACTGTTATATTTAAGGTGTTATAGGTAATTCCAAACCTCTACATCAATTGGTATTGGATATCTTGATGCTTTGCTGTTGTAGTCATAAATTACAGCCACACGTGTGTGATTAATCCCAGAAAGATGATTTGCAATGAGCTACTGGGTTTAATTGGTATATAAATCATGAAACTGGTTATAAACTTAGACTGATGTTAACCATAATAAATGATTACACTTTTTTTCACTTATTTTGCATGCTGAACATAATGCCAGATTAATGATCTTCTGCTAGCCTTTACATTCCAACAGTTGTAATCAGATGCCAGAACATTCTGTAATCTCTCATAGAAAACCTAGTTGTCAAACAGGCCTGAGGAAGCATGTCTATTCCCCCAAAACAGAATTATCCAAAATAATTCAGCTTAATAGCAAAACATAAAACATGGCCAAAAGTATAAAAAAGAGGGGGGGGAGAGAAATAAAGCATCACGAGCAAGGACTTCAATATGTGCTACTTTTCAAAGATTAAATCCAGCTTTCTGCATTATGAAAGCCGATGGGAAGCTCAAAAAATTCACGTTGTGAGGAAGATTGACGAATCTCAGTGGCTATAATTAATCCTAAAGAAATAAAACAAAAATGCTGATCTTGAAACAAAGCGAAGCTGTTTACCACAACATAAACTATGTCTACACAAGTCACTCATACTTTTCTTTTCCTAGCGACATTTGCAAAATAAACATGCTCCCTTACAACTTTTAGCTTTCTCAGTAAAGACACACTGCCACAAGAACAAGAACGGTATTTTGCAAAGAATCAGAAAATATATTTTTCCTCCAATCATAAAACCAAATGTTTTTAGTTTTTACTAGGACTATATTTTCAGCACCACTAGAAACATTGCTTATATGAATGGTTTTTCAAAATCTGTTTTATTTTTGTTCTTTGCTTTCCATGCTGCTTTTGTTACTGGTAATGTAATAGTATACATGGTGCACACATATTATAAACATATCTATTACAGTTCGCAAAAATGCAAAGAATTTACACAGAGTTTGCAAAAGGCTCCATTCCAGCTTTCACATAAGTGTCTGAACTTCTTATGTGGAAGTCACTTGTAGCATTGATAGTATCTCTACCAATTCTGTGTATTCCTGTACAAAAATATTAACTATCACTATTTAGATAAGTTTAGATAAATTCAGACAATAGTGCAATATCAGTATAAATCCATAGTATTTTCACATTTGGATCTTCTTTCCATTCTCCAACTTGGGCAAATTAGAATTTAAATTTAAAAAGTCCTTGTTGTATAAAATAAGAGAGATTTATCTGTAAAAAAGGGACAATAATAAATAATTTAAATATTAAGAGTTAATGCAAGTTTGATTTCTGTTATTCATTCAACTTCTCAAAACTTTGTCACAACTGTTATTTAAACTCATGTGCCCGGAATATATATTAGATTCTGTCTGAAAAAAAAAATCTGGAATTTAATGATGCAATCATTTTGCATCTCTCTCTTGACGCTCACTTGGCTCTTCATATAGCATTTTAATCACCCCATGAATCTAGAAATAATGCTAAATGTGGTATGTCCTTTTTCCATTCATGTGCAGAATTGTAGATTTGTTTCCTCCTCTACAAATTCTTCCTATAACTGGCACTAACAAATCAAAATTCCTGGATATAGAAAGGCTATCTACCCAGATAAGAGAGCATTATTTTTCACATTAAAACATTAATTACTTTATAGACAGCCAATGTGTTTGGATATATAATTTTTTAACTGTAAACTTTGAAATTAATGAGCAAGATGCTACCTCTTTCTTCTTGCTATCCTTATTTCAAGTAAGGAAATTTAAAGCAAATGTGGAGGATTACTTTTTTGTAAGACTGGGAAAAGTTCAAAAGGAAATGGCTTGTTACTGTATCTGAGTTTACATTCACTTTATAAATGGTCAAAGATGGTTAAAATGTTTCCTCTAACACTTCCCCCCTCCAACATTTTAAAAAAAAGTTTTTACTTTTAAAAACATAGCAACAATAATGTAAATGTAAATATCAGCGGCATTCTGTTTTGTATAAGCATTCATCTTGCCATAGATCCATTGCAGGAAAATTCCCTAATTTGTTTCCTTCTATTAATCATGGTAGAATTCTTTATAAACTACAGTGAAGTAAATCACACTGTGTTCAGTATAACCATCTTATTGAAAATAATGCTGTATATAAATATCAGCTTAGCAAGCTGCTCTAGTTATATATTATTCAGTAGTCTAGAAACAATTTTAGATATCATTTATTAAATATTTCTATTTATTTGATTTACATCCTGCCTTTCCCTTTAATTGAATAAAATAGACTAGAAAATTATAAAGCTCAGAATAACTTAGCATACAATTACGTATTTTAATTATTTTGCATCTTTACTCAGTCACAAAGAGAAGCAGTTGACAACATCAAGATGATCATAAATATTTCTATTAGTTTACTATCTTGTATTGCTTCAGAAGACACGAGACAACTCCCAAAAGTATATTGTAATATTTTACCGTATGAAGAACTTCATATATGGGTTGCCACTTGAATGTAACTCAGGAGTGACAATTGGATAGTGTCCTTTCTATTTTACAGTGTCAGGAACAACTCATAGAGGATCTAGAACAGGGCTGTCAAACTCCCAGCCTGCAGGCAGATGTGTCACGTGCTGGCCACGTCCATACCCGGTTTAGTGAAGGGGAAAAAAGTCCCGATATGTCACATGATGCCACTGTGACAACGTGAGTTTGACATCCCTGATCTAGAGTAACCTTTCTCAAATAGCTTCCAGAAAACCTAAAAGGTCACCAGAATTCTGAAATAGATTATGGGTTTTTTTTTTAAAAAAAAGTTTTTGAATATTAGTGGAAATTCTTACAGGCCACACAGCTCAGCTGCCAGCCTTCCCCTTTGCTGTAGTTATAAACGTTATAAAATATGAATTGTGTAGATTAGAAAGTTAATTGCATTATGAAGGTTTGGTATTTTTGCTACTTTTATGCAGGGATTCTCTGCAACATGACTATTATTTTTTGAACATTTAAAAGAAACATTTTAAAATATTTAAGGAACAAAATAAATGGCTACATAAAAAGAAAAAGAAGAAAATGAAAACACACATAGTGGATGGAAAATAAAGCATCAGGAAATAGAGAATTTACAAATGATGTAAATTTTAAAATTAATTATTTTGTTGATTAAATAATTAAAGTCGTCAAAATTATTTCAAGAGTTTATCCAGAAAAAAGGTTGAGAAATGCTTCTCATACCAGAAGACTGCTTTTGTTATCTAGCATATAAATATAAAATCTTTTCTGTTCTTTATTTCCAAAATAACACATGGTGATTCTTCAAAGCTAAATTATTGCTTCCATATTTAAAGACAAAATCTTGCCAGACTGAGCACTCTATTATCTGCCTTTATCATACACTCTGGCGTTGTCTTTACCCTCTTTTTCTCACACAAAATATCTGGACTCAGTTGTCTCTTCTTCCTCTGGAATTCATCCCCTCCCTCATTGGAACCTACGTCCTCACTACATTCCATCACAATGTTGATTGTGAAAGGTGATTCTAAATTTTTTAACAGAACCTATTTGGAAATCTTTTATGGTATAGAAAGTAACCCTAATCAGCCAGGAGACCTGATTGTGGGGTGGCATTTAAGCCTCACTTTGTATTATTCACTTTGAGAATCTAAGCGTGTTTAGCTTTCTCACACATATTGACTTCATTAGTATCATTAATGGTGAGGCAGTACATGGGGGGGGGGGTAAAGAATGAGCAACACTTACACACTTTGTGCCCTTGTATATATGTGGTGGAATTTTTCCAAATAGTAAAAACAAAGAAAATAGAATATTCATTGGAAATTCATCTAATTTATTCTCTCTCTCTCTCTCTCTCTCTCTCTCTCTCCCTCTCTCTCTCTCTCTCAATGAACTTTCTGTGCTCTCAGAGAAACGATTGACCAAATAAAGAAAAAAAATAAAATAAATGTCAGCTAATGCTGTTTTATCCAACTCAACAATTGAAGACATATGTGGGTAACATAGCATATTTCTCTGGATAAACTATGAATAAATCATTGGGATATTAAACCACAATCTACTCAAAGTAAATCATGATCATTAATCTCTAAGGGTTATTTGTTATGAAGGATGGAATGGTGATAGGAATTGACTTAATTTTTTCCTGAATATTAATGAAGATCAGAGACTATAGAAGCTTAAAAAAATATTTTTTTTAAAAAAAGGATCTTGTCTGAAAGACTTGTATTTTAAGGAGGTCAGTATCTTTATGACAATAGCATGTCAATGCATATTTTAATAAAAAATATAGTTGCCATTTGACCCAAAAAACCCCAACAGTCTCATTTCTATATTTCTGACCTGATATTTTGATATGCACAAACTAGAGGTCATGTCTGAACAAATAAAAATGAAGTTGGAACTTTATATCATCTTGTTCCTCCACCATCTCCCATTCCAAGTATGACTTGACAGCTTTTATTGAAGCAGAGTACATCTGATATAAGTCATACCCAACAGCTTGCTAAAGTTTCACAATTCACTGAATTTGTCTTTTGAACTAAATGTCTTGCTCCCTTTTCCTAATGGTAGGCCTGGCCTTAGCAATATCTGCCTTCTAGTGGTGGGAAAACACTTTCTGTTTTATCTGATTTTACTTTTGGAACTAATGTAGAAATTGAACAAATATCTTTTAATATTCACAATTCGCAAAACTGTGAAAACCAATTTAATTATATAGAGATACATATAAATATAATGAGGCGTTATTTTTAATAAAAATGTATATAGAAAAAAGCATTATATTCATTACAAACTTTACAAATTGATTAAAATTTCAGTTAAAATGATTGCTTTAAGATATGGTGCTGCAAATTAACTGCCACCTTTTAAAAAAAATCAGCAATTCAACATTTACAAAAACATAAGTAAATAATAAGAATAACATGCTTCTCTGTCACTGTCTCATCTATCTCTCTTCATCCTACCATCCTTCCATCTATGCGTCTCTGCAAGCTTCATCTCAGTCCACTCTGAGGAAACTCAGACCCTTATAAGTTTCCCTATTACTTTTTGGAGTATGGCTGGTCATTTGCTTGATTCCTAGGCAATAAAAATAACTTATAAATAATCTATAACTTTAATCATAATTCCTTTTTTCAGGAATAACAGAGAGCAAAGAAGACAAACTTGATAGCAGTAAACCAGAGCAATTCCCAGGATGACTTACTCCCAAAACAATATGAGGCAAGGAAGATATGACTAAGACAGACACCTCCTTCATTTCACAGCAGTATAAGAGGGAGTGTGAAGTAAAGCACAATCAGACATGGAAGATTCTGTTATAATAGTCTATCTCAATAAAAGTAGTTCCCTGGAATCTGCTTCTTAGTCTACATCAATGCTTCCTAAACCTGGATAAGTTACCCAAGAAGTAGTTTTTCTTTGTGCAACAACAGATAGACCCATCATCCATCACAATAGCAACATTTAGATTGACTTAAAGATTGCTACATATACTAAAATATATTTGAAAATCTCCCAAGTATTCCTATTAAGATGAAAATCAATGAAATTACCAATGACAATTTGTTGAAATGACATAAGGATCATTCAGTGATATTGTTATTATAAGTACTCCTCAAGTTACAACACATTCACTCAGTGACTCTTTGAAGTTACAAGGATGGACATACAGTAATAACTGAAGTTCAATATGACTTTCTGATAAGCAGTTTTGGATAATGAAAGAAACAGTTTGAGAAGCACTGGCATATATCATGGGTTGAAGAGGTTCTTTATTCTTAAGTAAAAACTGAGGCATATGTTCCAGATGATTGAATTAATTTAGATTGATAGCATAGACGCATATGTACCACTGGTGTTCTTCAAGTTCAATATTGAACAGCTAAATATGGGAATGCAGTTCCCTGCCAATAATAACCTAGAAATAAATCATTGGATTGCACTGGGTTACACAGAAATTAAGAATATGAGCCGAATATGGAAAAGTAAGGACATCAGCCTAGCAACCAAATGTAGGTTAGTCCGCTCTATTGTGTTCCCTATGGTTGTAAAAGTTGGAGCTTAAAAATGTAAGACAGGAAGAAAATTGACCCATTGAGCTGTGGTGCTGGGGAAAGCTCCTATATATTCCTTGGGCATCAAAAGCAACTAACAAGCAAGTAGGAGGGGAAAAATCACAGAACTGCATCTCACTTATTTTGACCATGTTGTGCGGGGGAATACATTGGAGAAAGCAATTATGTTAGGAAGAATTAGCGGTAAAAGGAAGCCAGGCCTCCAAAGAACACAATGGCTGAATGCCATCAAAGTTGACACCAGCCAGAGCATAGAAAAACCCAAAGAAGCAGTGTAAGATTAGAAGATGTGGAGAATCTGGCCCATAGAATTGCCAAGAATTGGACACAACTGAAAGAATATCATCATCTCCACCATATTTGTTTTTAAAGAGTAATGGAATATTCTATTAATGGTACTGTGTTTCTCCAAAAAGAAGGCCAGGTCTTGTTTTTTGAGGGGTAAAAAAAAACAAGACCTGGCCTTCTTTTTGGAGAAACACAGTACCATTAATAGAATATTCCATTACTCTTTAAGAACAAATATGGTGGAGGAGATGATGATGATATCCATCCTTCTTTTTGGAAGGTTTTAATTATTGACTCACCTCGTGGCGGTGGCACTAAAAGCCCCACCCAGCAGAAGCCTGCTGCTGGCCGACTTCTTCTGCGGCCCCTTGCCGCCACTCACAGGCATCACCCCAGCTTCTGTTACGCCTTCAGATGCCTCCTGGAAGGCATCTGCAGCCAATAACAGAGCTCGGATCGATCCAGAGCTCTGTTATCGGCTGTAGTTGCCTTCCAGCAGAAGAAGCAGCCACAGAAGAAGGTGATGCAGATATCGGGGTATGCAAGGCCTGGTAAGTAGGGCAGCTCCACCACCCCTCATCCCCACCCTAGCCTATTTTTTAGCTGTGTACCTTGCCCCATCCCCTGCACCCCGGGGTGGACGGGGTCTTAATTAGGGCTAATTTTGTGGGTGGGGCTTAATTTGATCACATGCATTCAAAAACATTATAGGGCTTCTTTTCAAGGTGGGTTGTCTTTTTGGAGAAACACGGTATGATCCAGTCACAAAAGCAATCATGATATAGGTCAGTGATGGCACAGTGGGCCCAGTAGGCCTGTTTTTTGTTCTTCCCAGGCTCCAGACCCTTTCTAGGAGCCTGGGGAGGGCAAAAACAGCCTTCCCCATCCCCCAAAGGCCCTCTGGAGGCCAGAAACAGTGTTTCCTGACTTCTGGTGGGCCCAGAAGGCCCGAAAATCAGCTGGCTAGTGCATGCATGTGTGCCGGAGCTGAGTTTGCGTGCCCACCAATATGGCTCCGCATGCCACCTGTGGCACCCGTGCCATAGGTTCGCCATCACGGATAGAGGTATTTAAGGGGGGGGGGGGGGCTTGGTGTATGATACATTTTCTTGTATGAACAAAAGAAAGAGGCCAAAGATACACTCTTGTGTAAGCACACTTGACAATTGAACCTCTCTGTGCGAATATGGGAAAATAAAACAAAATAAAAAGGATTTAGACATAAAACGATGCTCCATTTTGAAGTAACTTCTAGAGACAAATACCATTCAAATGTCTTTGAAAAACCTCTAAATTAAGCAGAAATTAGCAATTAAGCATTTGAGCCCAGAAAGTTGTATGTTTTTACATCTGTGTCAGTTTCTTTGTATTTACAAAACAGATTAATATTAATGACATGTTTGACACGTAATTAGCCTCCTCAACGAAATTCCTGTTGGGTGATAAAAAGAGCATTATACAGGAGTAATGAGCAGCTTATTTTCTTGCAGACATAATTGTTTGCAAAGATAATTCATGTCTGTGACATTTCAGAGAGTAGGGAAAAAAATTACTAAGCACAAAACTCAGTACAGAAACATGAAACAGAACTCTACATTTAGTGAAACTGCCCCTTATCTCAAACAGTTGAACTGACAGCAGGAGGAGTGTTGGCTTACAAAGGCTCCATTGTGCAGAATTCCAGTTAGTGCAATAAACCCGCAAACAATTATCAGGGTTCAATGAGATATGTTTCTGGTGCTGGCCATTCTTCTGTGTCCATGTATATCTGGCAGAATGGGGCTTTTCTTATAAGGTGCACAAATCGTTGCGACGATATTCACCTAAAACCTCATAGGATGATGCATGGTGAGAACTAATAAACTGATAAAACCCAATACAATTACAATGGTTTCTTTTTATTTGGCTGTATTTAAAAAACGCACACAATACAATACAATTTATTATTACAGTCTTAGACCAGAACAAAATAAAAGCACTCAGTATATATACACTTAAAAATTCTAGTATAAAATAATAAATAACAACTAAAATCTATAATAAAATCCAGTGTCAATTATACATGATCTTGACTATATAATAGTTGCAATCCCTATACACATATAACACATGTATACACATATGCACACAAACATGATATGAAAAAAGGAAGGAAAAGAAACTGATGCGATCTTGTAGATTATCTACCCACTGACCCATTAATCCATCTCTCCCAGTACACAAGATTTCATTAATTACCATTGACAACTACAAAAAAAAAAAATCCCAAACCCAAACATCTTCTTGAAGATATAGTGACTATTTTGGGTGAATGGTGAATGGTATCTACTGGCTAAGGATCAAATCTCACCTGCATGTTGAACATTGAACAAAGTCTTTTAGCAGCTAGAAAGTACTGTAACTGGTGAGTTTAGCAGTAAGAAGCAACCATGAACTTTTCACCTATACTGCTGTCTGCTTGCTTTACAGACTCTCTTGAAATGGTGGAATCTGCAGAGCTTGACTTATACCTAAACAGATATCAGACAAGTCATCATACATCTCTCGTGTTTTCTAGACTACAAACAGTCGCCTTAGTTTTGTCTGCCATGCCTTTTGAAAGACACTTTCCTTTCAGTACTGCAAGCTTGGGAAGTTCAAACCTTGTAAAGAATTGGCCTCAAAATTTGGAATGGCAGTCCCCCAAGACAGGATTCCTTTGTTGTTAGGATCTCTCAAATGTTTTTCAGATTTCTTTTAATGTCTCTTGAGCTTTCTTCAACATATTGGAATGTCTCCGAGTGCTATTTTCTCATATTGTATTATAGGTCCTGTTCCTTTATGATCAGTTTTCCTATACTTCCTGATCTGATTTACAAACATACACACACACCTTTGGCAAGAGGTGCTCCCTCATATGCCAGGAGGCTGCCGACAGCTGTTAGATGCATCTTATTGCTGAGGCAAGTGCAAAACCCTTCTTTCCAAATAATAAAAATGCCCTTGGAATTTCTATTGCCACAGATGACTGAATGAATAGTAGCTTTACCTTGCCATAATTAAAACTATTTCTGGAATACCCAAGTGTGCTGTTACAAACAGTTCCTCCAGGTTACAAACAATTCCTCAGGTCGAACAGCATGCATCGCCGGAGGCAGGTAGCATCTGTGTGTCCAGCTGTATCTGAAAGGCTTCCATACTTCATTGTCTCAGGTGTTTTCCACAATGCAGCTATGGAACAGAACTTATTTACTCTCTGCAACATAAAACTTGACTGTGTTCCTGGGGTTCTTGCTTGTGTGGGAGTTTTTGCTCATACAAGAATATGTGAATTCTGGAGAAGGAGGAGGAGAAGGAGAAGGAGAAGG
>WNWU01000053.1:930675-954166 GCA_012654045.1 Ptyas mucosa
ATCTATCTATCTATCTATCTATCTATCTATCTATCTATCTATCTATCAGCCTTCAAGGACAGCTGAGAAGAAGGCATCTTTCAGAAAGTGCGCTTTCTCTGTTGTGGTGCTTACCTTCTGGAATGAAATTACTCCTGTAATCTATGTGGCCCCATGTTGTTGAAATTTTATAAAGCCTTGAAGACCTACGTAGCTGTTATTGAATGGGGCCCCTTACTAGACATACAGTACTTTTGTGAAAACATCCATGAAAGAGACTTAAAACAAGATGGAGCAATGGTAACAGTAAATACTGTGGGCCCAATTGGCAAAAGAAAGCTCAGGACCATGTTGGTTGGAAACATGCAGAAGAGGCCTTCATTCTGCAGTAGATAGACAAAGAAGAAGAAGGAGAAGGAGAAGGAGGAGGAGGAGGAGGAGGAGGAGGAGGAGGAGGAGGAGGAAAAAAAGAAGAAGAAGAAGAAGGAGAAGAAGGAGAAGGAGGAGGAGGAGGAGGAGGAGGAGGAGGAGGAGGAGGAGGAGGAGAAATGGGAAGTGAAACATTCTAGTATAATGGTTAAGGCACTATACTGGGAGATTGTGAGTTCTAGTCCTGCCTTAGGTACGAACTCAGATCAGTGACCTTGGGCTACTCACACTCTCTCATCCCTAGGAAGCAAGCAAGGGCATGCCACCTCTGAAATCTTTTTTTTTTGTAAAAAGTTTTTATTGGTTAAAAATATACAGTATTATAGTTTACAATATGTTGAATTTTCAATATCTTTGTAAAAAGAAATTTCAATTATTATTCTCTTTTTTAAGTTCTCACACAACAGACATTTTTATGTTAAATCAAAACAAATAACCAGGTTGTATAAAAGTTATGTAAACAGAAAAAAGCAAATAGCCAAAGTGTTATACAAAATACAATAAAAAGAGAGAGAAAAAAAAAGATATCAAGTAAAAGACATTAATAATGAATTCCCCTCCTTTCTTCATTTTCTGATTCTAGCTCTTAAAACCATGGTCTGGCCTCCCCCCTCCCCCAGGGCCGCCACAGCTCCGTCCGCCCCCGCTCCCTGATCATCTAATACTTCCCCCTCTTCGGTTCCTGTATCTTCTCCATCTAGGAAGGATTTATGTTGGTCAAAAAAAGCCTTAGCTTCCGCTACGTTATTAATTTTCTTCTTACTATCCTCCCAAAAAATCATCAAACCCTCCGGAATCAACCACCTAAAACCTACTCCCTTAAGGTACAGCTTGTTTGATAAAAAATAATATTTTCTCCTTGATTCTCGTACCTGTCTGGGAATCTGCTTCAGGATGGTGACCTCCTTGCCCCTGTACACCAGTGCCCCCAGTCTTTGTTTTCTCAATATCTCATCTCTCAGTTCCCTTCTTACAAATTTAATATGAACCTCTCTTGGTAAACTATGTAAAATTGCAAATTGTGAGTTTACTCTATACACCAAATCCACATCCCTTCCAATGGACTCCAAATCTCTTTCTAGAAATTCACCCAACATTTTAACCATCACTTCTCTCAAATTTTCTTGGTCAAGTTGTTCCACGTTTTGAAACCTGAGAAAATAAGACATCTTATCCAATTGTAAAGTTAGCATTGCGTTTCCTCTCCCTTCTTCCACCCTCTGGAGTGCCCGTACCTCCCCCTCCAGACCCCCCATCTTCTTCTTATTTTGCTCTGCCAGCTGTTGAACATCATTTAAATCTTTTTTCATAAGTGTCATTTCAGATTTAATTTCAGATAATCCTTTTTGCAAATCATCCAACTTGTCCAACTTCTGATCCAATTTCGCCAGTCTTTCCAAAACTTTTTCCATGTCAGCTGCTGTTGATTTATGACCCTTAGCCATCTTGCAGTAGTAGAAGATGAAAAATCAAAAGACAAACCTCCAGAAAGGAAAGAGGGATTGACAGTCAGTGTAATTTTTCAAATATCCACCAGTGGGCGCTCACAGGAGCAACGAGTCCGGAGTATAGAGTAGGTCAAACAGGAAGCCTTAGAGGAGAATGTTGTCTTCAATCATAAATAAAGAAGCAGGAAGTCGGACTGCCGCCATAGCCCACCACCGGGAAGAGAGGCCACCAGACCTCTCCAACAAATTCTGATAGAGCCATCCTCAGAAGAAAAGTCAACAAAGTAAGGGGTTTCCTTCCATTTCTTTCCCCCTGCTTGTCAGCCACGGCACCTTTCCAGCTACAAGGGGGGGGAAGCTCCAACCCCCCCCCTCTCACCTCCAGGATGCCTGCTCAAATCTCCAGTCAATCAGCTTTGTCCGCTGTGCTTTGTAAATAAACGCCGGTCCCCTCAGGCGCTGTGGCGCCTCCGCGGCCTCAGAAAAGGCCGCCGATCGCCTCCCACCCCCTCTGGAGCCTCAGGCGCGCCAGCATCGGCCTCCCGGCCCCTGGATGTGAGGCAGGGGACCCCTGGCGAGCCACCCTCAAACGGCAAACTCCCCAAAGATTGGGGCGTTTGGCCCAAAGGGCCTCCAGATGGGGGGGATCAGACACTGGGGCCAGAGCTAGCCCGATCAGTGTCAGTCGCCCGCGGGACCGGAAGCGGAAGTCCCCACCTCTGAAATCTTGAAGGCAATCGCCAGGATGTAACACTGATTCAGAGGCAATAAAAATAAATAAATTAGGAACTGAAACATTCCTGCTATCTCAAAACTGTCTTCTGCATTAGCAGAGGACTGCCATTCATAGACGAAAGCAGACTTGTAAAAAATTCCTGCTGAGATTCCAGGGAGCTGTACAAACCAATTTTGGTGGTTCAACAAGAGCAGATGGTTTTGGTCTTCAGACTTTGGAATCTTTCGTGTCATTCTGCAGATTCAAAGAGATTGAATGCAACTGCAATTGAAACAAATATATAGGAAAACTAGGTTCCCATTGACTTTTGCTATGCTCCTTATCCTGGAAAAAGATATGAGTTAAAAACATTATAAAAAAAGAAGACTTGCAATTACATTGCTATTGCCAATGATTGATACTGCTGAATATTGGGAACTCTAATTGTACCATAGGTAAAATGTTTGAAAAACTTATTTCTGGTCCTCAACTTTTGTGCAGGAATCATTTCATGCATATCTGTTCCCTACAAATCTATATCATTAATTAATTAATGATTAATAAAATATATTATAAATTATTATTGTCTGTGCTACTCTAGAACAATGGCTCAGTGGTTAAGGATGCTGAACTTTACGGCTGGAGAGCTGATAACCTAGGTTCAATACCCGAGCTCCATGTAACAGGGGGAGTTCCTGTTACTTGCCCCAGTTCCTGCACACCTAGCAGTTCGAAAGCATTCATCTGCAAGTAGATTAATAGGTACCACCTCAATGAGAAAGTAACAGTGATCCTCTGTGTGCATCTTTGGCATATAGCCAAAGTGATGGCCACATCACCAAGGAAATTGTCTTCAGACAACACTGGCTTCCTTGGTCAAGAAACGGAGATGAGCATGTGCTCTAGAATCAGACATGACTGATAGCCAAACCTTTACTTTTACTGCTACTCTAGCACCCCACACACTTAAGGTTTGGGCAGAAAAGAGTTCACTTGTAAAGGATCCGTTCTTACAACTCTGAAAAGCAAATGATACAATTCTTAAAAGTAACTTTAAATGTAGTTCTTTTTTCCACATTAGGGTTTTATTTTCTTAAGGAGCATGTGAAATTCATTGTTGTACTGCAAAACCAAAGCTTATGATACCAGCAGAACATTCTAACCAAGGTGTAATGTTTTCCCAACTCCAGTAACACATGGCTAACCAACCTGTTACACATATCTAAATGGGACTAAACCTTTTTACAGAAAGCATAAAGGGAGACAATAGAGGGGTGAGTAATTTCATAGCTGGACATAATTCTTATACCTAAAGCAAAACAGGTTTGAAAAGATTTTTTTTCTCTACCTGAAAAAAAAAAGTAGCTAATGATATACCTTGCACACAATAGTCAAGGTGTACATGAACCAAAGACAGATGAGTAATTTGGTTTGGGCATTTCTACAAATACAATAGCTGTAAATTAAATAACATTAGCACATATTCATTCTTTCACACATTATTATAGGGAAATCATTTCACAAGTAAACAATAGGCATGATAAGCTACAATTTAAAAATAAAGAATAATTTGCTGCTCCTTCGCTCTTTGTAATAGTTGGATTTTACTCTACCTAATAGTTGTGTGGCAAGTATAAAACCATTCTATCTTCCTCTCTCCCTTCCTCCCTCTCACATACACACTCCTCCAAAATTATTTAGAGTAATCTCCTGGCGTATGAATATATATTAATGCCTACATACAGAGAGAGCGAACATCAGGCTATTCCTCTATTTGTTGATGTTTTGGAATTTATTAAAGATGTTGATTCCCTTGTTTTTATTCTGTTATCCTTAACTTCTATATTTATTGTTGAATTATTATGATTGTGTTTTTCTTATCATTGCTATTGTCTTATCACCAGGAGTTCTGGTGATGCAGTAGTTAGAATGCAGTGTTGCAGTCTAACTCTGCCCACAGCCTGGAGTTTGATCCTGATAGAGCTCAAGCCTTCCATCTTTCCTAGATCAGTAAAATGAGGACCCAGATTGCTGGGGGCAATACGGTGACATTGTAAAAAACCCAGAGAGTGCTGTAAAGCATTATGGGGCTGTACATAAATCTAAGTGCTATTGCTATTATTGTCTTAAGGTTGTTGTTATTGTTTTATTGACGTTTGTGCCATGGATGCATTTTATTTTATTGTGGCAGAATAGAAATTATAAAATAATTGTGTGAGGGAGTGTGTATAGATCCACAATCAGGCATAATGAGAATTGGAGTATGACAAAATTTGGGAAGTCACAGGTTTAGGATAAATTTAAGAAAAAAATATAAATCAAACTACAGTTGCTCATTTTGGCAGACCTAATTACTATCTCATTTAACTTTTTTATATGATAATCACTATGTCCAAAACTCTCATATATTATTGTGAAACTATGTATAAAGTCTTACAAATAAGGATGAACAAATCTGGAGGAAACAAGAGAACAATTAAACCAGATTGGTAACTATGAACTTCATACAAGCTCCTGAAGGAACAAAGCGAAAAAGGATGCTTAGACAATTAACATGGACTTGAAGTATTAAGTTTTAAGTATATTTATACATTCTAGAGTGATTGATGATTTATTTAAATCAGAGCACATTGGCCCAGATATCAAACATTTCATTAGCTCAAATTGTTTATATTTATCATAGAATCACTTTGCATCTCTTGTCCTTGTGAAGAATTTCAAAAGAGTTTAAAGCATCTTTGTTTTGGCTACTGATAAAAGGAATCTGTATACTGGCTAGTAGGGATGGGTGAATTTGTTATCTTTAATTCGCCCTGGTTTGTCACATTTTCATATTAAGGCCATTCTTCCAGATTTCTGCATTAGTCTGCAAATTTTCAGTCTCCATGAACATTTTCTCTTTCACATTTCTGTGAACATATGCATTTTTATAGACTTGTTTCCCTCACTGCTGATAATTTTCTTCCTTTCTTTTTAATTGAAATCCACATCAAAAAATTCAGTGAAGTGTAGATAGTGGCATATCAATGCATTCTAGCTTGAATATACATTACAGAAGTTCAAAAGTGTGTAAGTCCATTGAAGTCCATTAAAATTCACGCTGAAAAAATCTTTCTGCACTCTCAGACAACTCATACAGTATATAGGCATATCCTGAGCCAGCAGTCATCATGAACTCAGTATGTAGCCTTTGACGACATGGTCAGTTTTTCAGCTTTATTCAAATTATGGGAACATGTATTTTGGTCTCATTCAGAGAGTTGTTAAAAGCCTTGCTGTCTAAAGTAATGGATCTGAAGTACTTTTGACATTTTGGAATACTATATGCAACGATGAATATTATAAAATCATATGTTTTTGATTTTATTTTGACACTTGATATTAGTCTTTCCCTTAGTTTTTTTACTTGTTGTATAGAATGCTGTCATTTCTGAAATCCCAAGCATATATATTAGTTTATGAAGTTAAAGACTCAATATGTCTGGGTTCTTGGGAGAAAACAGCCTATCTTCCAGTATCACTGGCGTACTTACTTAGAAAGACTTCATCATTCAGTTTTGTCTTCCTGAAAATACAACTCAAGCTATCTGTTAGCCCTTTGAAGTAGGCCAGGTTAGGAAATAGACACTAAAAAAAAACACTAAACTGTACTTTGTTGATATAGGCTATAACAATAGAATTTTAAAAGTCTGAGAGCATTCTCTTTGGTCAGGTTTTCTTGCTCTCATGGCTAAATTCATGTTTTGCCAATTGTCTCTGCATGCCTCCTCCAAGGTCATCGCTATACATTTATACCATAACTCTATCTAGATGACATGTGTCAGAACTAGCTCTCCTACTATTATCCCTTATATTACAAACTTTATTTATTTATTTTTTGGGTGGTGATGGGGGAACCATGATCAGACCTGCCAGTTATCTGTAAATACCAAACTTTCCATTAGTCCACACTTGAAATTTGATATTGTCCCAATAGTTTAGCCTCATGTTAAAGAAAGACATATAGAAATAATCTGAAAAATGCACAAGCTACTGATCAGTTGACTTGGGATTTTATTTTACAGTTAACTGAATACTGAATCACAGTATAATACAATTTTAGCACCCATTCTAAATCAGAAGTAGCTAACAATTCCATTCTATTCTGTCCTGGACAGATGGAATAAATAGGGCATCATACTGTACTTCAGATTCAGAAAAAACTTAGGAGCGTATTCAGATATAGACAATGAAGCTGATCATAAGAATGGAAACCTACAAAAAGGAAGATTGAGGGAACCAAGTATATCTGATCTTAAAAGCAAGATACTACAAAGCCATATATTAACATTTTTCCCCAGTAACTGAAGGACTATCACTGAGAAGATCGTTCTCTATCACCCAAAATTATAGGCTACACATAAAAGGTTTAATTTACATGACAAAAGATTCTGGATGAATATTAGGAAAAATTCAACAATGGAGGCATTTAGTTAGAAAGCTTATCACTGATGAATTCAAACACAGACTAATCTGGCTTTTTGCTCTGAGCAAGGAGTTGGTCTTGATGATGTAAATTGCACCTTTCAAAATTTTTTGATTATGAAATCTTGCTTAATCTTTGAAAGACTATTGCAGAACTCCAATTTCTCCCCACTCCCAGTGACTTGATTTTTTGAGTTATTTTTAAAAACGTTTTCAGATTTCTTAGAATTAACAAGGCTGTACTTGCATTCCCATTGTATTTTAACATGTGGTCATCCCTGAACTGATTATTTTTCATGCATGCCATGCATGCACACAAAGAGTCACTCAAGTCAATCTAAATTCCTGATCACATGTCCATACAATTTTCTTTGTAATAATTGTAAAAAACTGATTTACCATTTTGAGTACATATAATCACATGGAAACTGGATTTCCTTTATATATTTTATCTATCTTGCACACTAATTTATCCAGCCTATCTAGGCTATAATTTGTGATGGCTTCCAAGGATTGCACAGTACTTTTTCTTGTGTTCTCAGTTCAATTGTACAATTAATTTCCCTTAAATTTCCCACTTACTACAATGACCACTTCATTTTTGCAGCCTTTTCCTATTTAGCTCCTACTTTTTAGAACTGACTCGCCTTTGAACTTGAATTTGGAGTCTAGCCTGAAGTTTAAAATCCATTAAAATGCTTTGTTTTTCAGGATATTTATGAGGCTTATGAAGTATTCTTTTGGGTAGTGGTACTCAATACTGATTTAAATTATATCAATGTAGATATTAAATGAATACTGTTTATAATGCAGAATCTTAGACTCTGCTTTAAAAATTACTGAACAAGCTTGAAATTTTCTCAGTGCCTATGACATTTTGAGGGATTTCAATCAATAGAATAAAAATAGAAAAAGAAAAAGAATACAACAGAATAGTCCTTACTGGCCAAGTGTGATTGGACATACAAGAAATTTATCTCCAGTGCATAAGCTCTCAGTATACATACAAACAACAAGGTGATAAATCATAAGATTTATAATATATTTTATCTATGTATTTATTATGTACTTATCTATGACAAAATACAGAATGCAACAATTAAGGAATGGTGCAGCAACCAACTTGAAACATTGACTGAGGTGGTTTGAGTACATTCCATTGCATAGGATCATGATGAGTTTCTTATTGATTGCTTGGGAATTACTTCCATTTAGGTTGAAAAATGCAGTGATCAGTTCCAAAGAAAACTTGGCTGGAGCATGTAGAAGAACATCTGGTGAAACTTAGACAGGAAACAAAGGTGGATGAAATAGACCAGGAAAGTGCATGTGACATCAACAGATCCACAACCAAGGTGGGATTCAGCTGGTTTGGAGTGGTTCAGGCAAACCAGTAGTTCCGATGATCAGCTGGCCCCACCCACCCACACTCGCCCTATCCTGTCTTTTATTTCTTTGTTTCTAGCTTATCTGAATTGCGCATTACAGCTGATTTCCACGCCTCAGCTGTTCTACTTACCGGGGCTGACTTAGAAGGTAAGCAGCTGAGCTTTAAAAACCTCCAATTTTAGTGCTGTGCGCAAGTGGATGCACACCAAACTGATTGTTAAACCGGTTGCAGCCCACCACGGTCTCCAACACCTAGAGCTGCATAATCAGGGGTGGGTTCTAAAATTTTTTACTACCGGTTCTGTGGGCATGGCTTATTTTGTGGGCATGGTTTGATCATCATGTGACAATTCTTTAGGATTTGGCAGAGATACTGGTCTACCAGGCTTTTAACTGCTTGCAGAGCCGTACTGGTCTACCCATTTGTTTTTGGAGCGTACTGGTCTACTACCATACTGCTTTTTACCACTGATCAGCTGTAGGGCAGCCATTTGAAGCACTGCGGCAAGAGTTTAAACAGTTTTTTTCCTTCTAGCTGATCAGCTGGGACTCGGGAGGCAGTGAATAGATTGGGGGGAAGGCCAGGCAGAGGTGGTATTTACCAGTTCTCCAAACTACTCAAAATTTCCACTACCGGTTCGCAAGAACTGGGGAGAACCGGTAGCAACCCATCACTGTGCATAATGATTATGCTATGGGTTGTGACTAGATGCACACTGACTCAAGTTTAAGTTTGTATTAAGTAAGGATTATAAAATTAGTGGTATACAACAATCTGTTTTATATTACACTGTTGTGCCTGCCCTCTGGAATTGTATCTCCCCAGGGTTTCATATGCCTCCTACCCTGACGTTGTTTGAGAATTTTTTTCTTTTTCCTGCTGTTTGCTTTTTATGTGTTTAAGTGCACACCTTTCTGTTTTTCTTTAAAAAAAAATATTATGACTGCTTTAAAAATTGCCTATTTTTTCTTCATCAACAAAGAATCCCAAATATATTCAGGTCCAAGCTATTTTTTATGTTATAATTGGCAAACATTTTCTCTGATGTTCAGATCCTGCCTATCCTTCACCTCTCCACCATGGCTGGTAAGTCTGTAGGCCACCATGGCTGGTAAGTCTGTAGGCCAAGCAGTTTGGCAGCCGTTGGACAGTGCTAACCCAACAAGGAGACTGCTGATAGACTGCTGCCCAGGATGTCTTCCACAATACCACAGTCCTCCAGGAACTCAGTTGAGGTTTGGGCCTGAGAATCTGCACCTAATTGTGTGTGTGTGTGTGTGTGTGTGTGTGTGTGTGTGTGTGTGTGTAAAATTAGCCCATGACTGTAATTTGCTAACCCCTGACCAATGTGGTTGTAGCTTCATTTCCAAATAAATAAATGAATCCTGCATGTTCAAAAGAATGGAAGGAAAGATTCTTGTCTCTCACAGTTAATGATTCCCTTGAGGAAAATCTGCTAATCATTCTGTATTAGTTTAAAGGAAACTTGTACAGCATGAACTATGATACTCATGTTGATCTATGACACATTACTGTGCTGTGAAGGTATAATAGACAAACAAGTAAATAATCTGTTTTAAATGCAGCTGAAATCTTTCTATGAACTACAAACTCAACAGAAGTCACATCCAATTTAGTTGATTGCTTTGATTTTTCTGGCTTTTAATGAATTCTCCTGTCTTTCTTTGCTATTTTTCCCAATAATTTCTCTCCCAGAAAGTCCAAGTGAAATGAATAATTAACATAATAATGTAATTAACAGACATTTTACATCCAGAATTGATTATACCTCTGTGCAAATGATTCATTCTGCAAACCACATCAAAGACCAGAGAACATAAGATCAAAGAAAAGCAACAGCAAAATTATCGATTAATAACTTTAAAAGATACATTTCCAAAATCCAGCCAGCATCACCTTCTTTTACACTTAGCACAGCTGAATTTGCCAGAGAGAATATTAAAAAAGAAAAGTAACAAATGTTTGGGCTACGTTACTAGTTCAGTTCTCAACCGCTTCACCAAATATCATTTTAGACATTTTACTACACAGTCTCTTTTTGAAATAAAAATTCTGGAAAGCAAAGCAAAGGAAGCATTATTGGTATAGGAACAAAAGAGAGAAGAAACTTCAAAGAAATACTGGAAATCATATGCCTCAATCATTTTCCTCAGTGACAACTACTTCATTTTCTCAAAAGATCCCACTGATAAAAGGCTATACGAGCTATCAATTGTATTCCTCATTTATGAGGAGGCATTCACACCAGAGGTGAACTAGTATTATCACCTTGGACTAAAATCTGACCTAGAATAAAAGGGAAGTTAATGTACTACATATGAAAATACTACTACATCATCCCATGAGTCTCTTCAACTGCTAGTCAAGGTCAATTTCCTTGTATCAGCTAGAAAACATGTCTTTTTGCTTATTCACATGATATACAGGTGGCCTCGACTTTCAACAGTTCATTTAGTAACCGTTCAAAGTTACAACGGCATTGAAAAAAAGTGACTTATGAAGCTTTTTCACACTTATGACCATGATGGTCATGTGATCAAAATTCAGACACTTGGCAGATGGCATTTGCAGTGTCCTGGGGTCATGTGATCATTTTTTGCAACCTTCTCACAAAGAACGTCAATGGGGAAGCCAAATTCATTTAACAACCGTGTTGCTGACTTAACAACTGCAATATTCCCTTAAGTGTGGCAAGAAAGGTTGCACCATGGGGCACAATTCACTTAACAAATGTCTCACTTAACAACAGAAATTTTGGGCTTAGTTGTGTTTGTAAATTGAGGACTACCTGTACCAAGTCAATAAATTATTATTATTATTGTTTATTGGTTCGATTAATATCCCGCCCTTCTCCAGAGACTCAGGGCGGCTTACAATGCGTTAAGCAATAGCCTTCATACTTTTGTATATACCTGCTTAGTAGGGCTGATTAATAAACACAAATACGCATTCCTTTTCTACATCCAAACTAGTATAATCCAGAATTGGTATCCAACGCTTGCCCCAGATTTACATTCTGCTTTCTGTAAACTCAAAATAAGAGAGGCTCCAATAAAAGTAAAACCTATACTAATTGAATCTCAAACTTCGTTCTCTGTTTTTCTTCTTATAAACCACAGGATTTTGTAGCAGTCTTTTAAGAAAGATACTATATTTTATATCTTTGCATATGCTGCCACTTAGATTCATTTCTCCAACAAGGAATCATTCCAGATTTTCATTTTCTTTCATCTAGTGAAGCTGGGCATTTCCACAGGAGAAAGGAGAACCAGTTCAGAATTAGGCAAGGCTTAGATTCTTGGATCTTAGACCATTTACTATTTTTTGAGGGATGAATTAATTCATCCGGAGCTCATATATTTCAAACAGCAGGAATTGGGAAGGAGGGGGTGGTTTCATATACTGGACTGTTTCCATTGGTAGAATGCATTTGTAGAAAACTGGCCTTCCAGTTCCTTTCCTTAATTTTTTTTTTAAGTGAAACTAAATAAAGCTAGATAGGCAGTTTACCAGTATTCATCATAGGAATCACTCCTGGATGAATTTTCATTACTCCAGAATCAGGTCACAACAGTAAATCAATGTCATACTTTACACTCTCCCATTGGTCCAACTTGTGGGGACACTGATTGGCTTCTTGATGTTTTCAGCACTTCTAGGCTGTGGAAGTAAAGCAGCTTTTGTGAGATTGAAAAGTGGGATAGAAATGGCCCAAGTGTTAATTTATATTTACACTGTAAACTCATTTTCCCCATCCACATTTGCTACTGCAATTTTCATCAGCATAACACTCATGGCCATGAAACATTTGGAATCCATCTGAATAGGAAAGACGAAGCCTTATTTACACATTCAACACTTAAAAGGGATGTGAACAGAAACTTGCCCCCTCAATATCCCTCCATATCCATTTGCTTTTAAAGAAGAGCCTTTAAATGAGCAACAATTTCTAGCACTATCCAGATGCATATAGTTCTGAATTATAGACAATTCTTCCCCTCCCCAATATATGGACTACCCCCTCCTCAATATATGGACTACCCCAAAATTGAAATCCATTTTTTTTTACTACCGGTTCTGTGGGCTTGGTGGGTATGGTGTGGCTTGGTGGGCATGACTTGGTGGGCATGGCAGGGGAAGGATACTACAAAATCCCCATTCCCTCCCCACTCCTGGGGGAAGGATATTGCAAAATCTCCATTCCCACAGCACTCTGGGGCCAGCCAGAGATGGTATTTGCCAGTTCTCTGAACTACGCAAAATTTCCGCTACTGGTTCTCTGAACTGCTCAAAATTTCCTTTACCGGTTCTCCAGAACCTATCAGAACCTGTTGAATTTCACCCCTGGAGTATCCCAATTATCATGGTTAACTTAAGTCACTTTCATTATCTGGCTGAGACACGTCCTTCATATGAAAATCTGAGTGTCGAAGGCTTTAGAACTGAAATATGGTAGGTCTTCCTAGAAGATATTTAATTAACTTGCAGATGAATTGGACAGTATGACAATTGCCATTTTGTATATTTATATAACATTAATCTAGTTTTATACAACTTGATAGGTCAATTAAAAGGCACATTGCTCCTATTGCAGATATGTCTCTAACCTCAATATGAATTCCGCAAAGAAACTATAACTCAAGAAATGTACCAGGATTATCTGAAACAACACCACAGGTTGTCATTCAATTCACAAATACCAAGGAATATGTCTTATTGAAGTCAATGAATTTTGCTTCTATCATGATCTATTCAGGACCATTAAGTTGTTATCATGATCATTTTCAGATTTGCTTTGATTAAATGCTTTAGGAAGTGTCAACCTGAAATAATGCTTCTGAATGGCTGCATACAGACAAATCACTGAGGGGTTTTTTAATCATAGTTTGTTACACAAGCTGTGGTTTATTTACACACAATAGTAAGATATAACAAGGTGAATATATGAATTTAGGGGGGGGACTCACAGATGTTGGAGCTAGCTGTGGTTGAAGGCAGTAAGTTAGTAAGTCAAAATGGCTGGGTAATGATAGCTCGAGACATTCCTTTGCCTGAAGCAGATCAAAATGATGCTTTTCTCACTTCTCCATGTTTTCTGAAACAGCTCAATTAACGCTGTTTCATGGGGAGGCCTGACCTGTGACTGTTGTGTTCTGAATGCAAAACACATCCGCTGCTTTTCAGCTTAATCTACCATCAGCCACCCCTCAGATATTAAAATTGTACATTCTCTTTCAGACAGAACGTTGTGCTATTTTTAACAACGTTTTTGTGCATCTTCCAAAAGAAAGAGAAATACTACAGATATTACTACAGGGACAACTAATTGGGAAAAAAAGATTTAGATATCATAATAAAATAAAAGAAAATCAATATTTCTTACTGAGTAAAATCCCTCCATGTTCTAATTTGAGCAGAACTTTTTTTTTAAAGTGATAAGCAGCCTAGCAATATTTTGTGGCATAACCATCTATGTAGATAGTACAGGAAGAAAGAGCCCTCTACTGGCTCTAAGTAAACTGCAAGTAAAGAGTTCTGTTCCACAGCAGAATATAAATTATTTCTCAAGCAGGCAAGCATCACAACCAGGTAGTCTGAATAACACAGAGCCAAACTTTGGAACAAGAGTTGGCTAAGCCTTGTTCAAAGATACCAAGGAGACCAACAATTCAATCTTCATAAGAGCAGTTTGAAATACAAGTTTAATAAAGAGTATTATTCGAAAGCACATCAAGAAAATTCTTAAAGCTGTGAATCACTCTAACAAAAGCATCCAGTCTATTAGCTTTGTCACAGAAATGCTTGAAATGAGCAGCATACCCAGTAACTTTTTTTTGCTTATATAACTACGTATGTTTTGCTTCTAGAGAGCTATATGCTAAATAAATAACAAGACAGATATGTATCCATACAAATCATCAATATATAGAATCAGTCCGAGAATGAGATGGTTGATCTCTAACTTTAATAAATAAATAATATGTAGGCTTAAGTTGGCTGAAACTGTACTCAGGAAGGAATCAATTATATTTCCTATATTATAAACTAATATTTATGGTTTATAAATATTCATAATGAATAATCTTCCCTCCAGCACATCATACATCAAATAACATAAGCATTGTGACAAAGAATGCGTGATAGAGAAGAAATTATGACAGAATGCATATTTTTAGAGCATTTCATCAGGATAATCTACAATTTTTTAAAAATAAAAGAGTCTTCTGTATAACAGATTTTTTAAAATGACATGAAGAATTCACTTCATTGACCATGCACAAGGAACCCAAGTAACTTGGTCTACTCTTTGGTGTAACATTTCCAACCTTACCTTCCCTGAGCAATGTCCTGGCTTGACACAAACGCTTTATAACACAAGGTAGATCTCCACACAGAATGGGGCCTATAGTTTGCAGAATGATGTTTTAGACAAACCACAATATGCACATGCATAAAGCATATGGTATAGTTATTATGTACCTCAGAGAACTGGAAAGGAATACACTTAAAATTTCCCCAGAGTAGTGAGACGAGTAGATGATTTACAGACAAAATTAATTTTTATCAGCAGGAAGTAAAGTATTTCCAGGGATAGAGAACAGCATCAGTAAAATTACTATATGCAGCATCTCTCTTCTTAATATAGAGACACATACTTTAGGCACACTCCAGAGAAAGTTTTGCCTTTAGCTAACAGGGATTTAGCAGGAAATGTGTTTATTTTTCTCATCAAAATTATTGAATGGGCATAACTTTGCCTGGATCATGCATTTTACTTCTCCCTCTTTTTTCTTTTTTTGAAGCAAAAACATAAAAGAAGCTAAATATTGTGAGATAAGAAGCTAGTAATCATTCCTTTACAACATAAGAATTTTATGTACATACTTTTTCTGCAGATATTTCCTTTTTTTAAAAAAAAGAAATGACCTTTCCATTGTCATATCTCTATTCAACATTTAAGTAGCTATTTGGGAAGTTTCAAAGATAGGTTACATATTTTCAAAATACATTTCCCCCAAATGTGTTACCATGTATAGCTAAGCCTTTAACTTGATACTAATTTACTCAGGAGTAAGTTCAACTGAATTCAGTTGCCTTACTTCTGAGTAGGCATCTATAAGAGTGCACTTTAAAATTGCCGTTCACTGCAGATCAACCTGGAAGTAGATGGCCAGATGCAAAAGAACAGGGCTTCATCTTTAATTCTTGAGTAGAAGAGGGGATTTTAGCAAGTGTATCTTTTTATGATTAAGCTAAATCATTTTTTTAAAGAACTGTCTACTTTTAACACATTTGGACTTACCTTTAAGCAACCCCACCATAGTGAATTATATTTTCTTCCATATTATTTTTCTTCAGGATAGAGTTTTTTCAATGACAACTATTTTAAAAGTAATTTTTATTTAAGTTTAAAAGTCCAGACCCTTTTGAGTTTATTCTACCTTTTTGCAAGAGAGAGGTAGCCAAAAAAGATAGTAAATGCAATAGATCATTTTCCATGGCAATATATGGCTACTCTTTAGAAACAATAGTCATTGTTGCAGAAGTAACACACTATGTAAATCTTGTTAATTGGACAAACCTCAGGAAAGTTATTGGCCAACGTAAGGTCATCAAAAGCTTCAGTTACAGCCATTTTAATTCATCTGCACATGAGATAATAATCATACAGTAGCAAATGAATATCATAGCAAAACAACAACAACAACCCATAAATGTTTTTAAAATGGTTAGGATATGTAAAAGGTAATGCAGATTATGACAGTTGGAGCAACATAATGCAAAGTCTACCAATGTGAAATAAGAAAACTGCCCTTTTAGCAATATGCCCAATGACCACTTGTATACACTAAATAGAGTAACTTAATATGAACAGTAATTTAGAAGACAAGTATCCTCTCCCCCAATCAATTATTCTCTTCTAAAGAAACAGATTAATTTAAGGGTGCCATAATTTGATAAGTGAGAAAATGTTATTACTGAATGAAAATCTAAACAGGACAAAATCTCCATATGTTGAAAATATAAAGACTGAAACCTCATGGGATGGGTTTTTTTGGGTGGGGAGGAGGGGAAATTCCTACAAGTACACACTATACATGCTTAAGGTTATGGTATTATTGTTGATACCTGGCAAACCTTGTTATTTTAAGCAGGCAAGAACTGCTTTTAAATGGACCTTAAAGTTGATAAGACTAGCTTTTATTTTTAAGTAGTTACCAACAGTAAGCAATAGCAGCATTTTTTTAAAACAGAAAGTCATGCTCCTTAGCAAGAATACTAATATATAAAAGGACAGAAATATCTTACTGTGCTGTTCCTCTTCGTATATACTGTGTAATGCAAAAAGGATGCCTGTCCTCAAAACATTTCCTTAAGAGTCATTTCCATTTACTGACACGGAGTCTTAAAAAATATCTTTTTTCCCCCTAATTATGCAAAGCACTCTCTCACTCACTCACCCTCCCCTTGGGTTAAGAAAGCAAAAAATTCAAGTGCAGTAAAAGCTACATCAAGATGCACTAGGGATACGACATGCACTGAACAACTCACCTTCATTCTGTATATGTCTTGAGTTCTGAGAGGTTTTATTGACATCATGTATGTCAGCAATGAAGCTCTGTTTCAGAGACACCGATTACAAGTCAAACGCATTATTCCAAGGACCGGTCCCTCTTAGCTGTTTCACAGACACGCAGCTGGCATCTTCTCAGCAAGGAAGAAAGCAGCACAGTAAGTTGTCCACGGAGGGAGCTAGGTAGCTGGCTTCTCCAGCTCCAGCAGTTACATACTGATGCCATAGTACATATTCTCATCCTGTCTCTGGCTTCTTTGCCTCAACACTCACTGAGCACTGAAATCCTGCTGCTGTTGTATAATCAGGCCAGCCTATTTGGATCATATAGGCCTCTATTTAAACAGCCAATCAATAGACAGGCTGCTGGAACCTCAGATTTTTTTTTCCCCAGGAGTAGCACATAAAAAGATTTTTTCCCCCAGCAATTACATCAGTTATGTTTTAAAGTTGGTTATTGAATCTGTTGTTCACACACACACACACACACAGCAATAAAAGCTAGCTTCTTTCAAAAGAAGAGCCCCTGCTTAGACTTTAAGCAGTTCTAATCGGAAGATAGGGTAGGAAATTTGTGCTGTGTAGATACTGGAGAGGGAGATGGAGACACACAGAGAGAGAGAGGGAGAGAGGGAGAGGGAGAGAGAGGGGGGGGGAGAGAGGCTTTTTACTTTCATGTTGCAGCAAATACTTAAGTGCCTTAAATCTAGTTATAGTGTGTGGGCATCTGGATCATTCCCATCCAGAATTTAAATCCCACACTTCTTCATTCCTTGGTCTCCTACCTCTCCTGTTCATAAAGTCCTGCATATCAATGGGGGTTTTGGGGTGGGGTGGGGGGTTGCTACCTTACAGTCTGATTGTGTTCATGATTTTCAGAGTGTTTAAGAGTAGTTTAAACCATCCAGTACTTGTATGGTCTCTCTTCTTCTGAGTTCAATGTTCCCAGTGTGTGGCTCAGGAATCAGGCTGATGAAGTAGGTTTTCTCCATCTCTAAAGAAAAGTAACATAAGAAAATGCCTGTATGAAAGACCAGGTCTCACTGCTTCCACCAACTAAGATTCTCTTAGGCAAGTTTTTGCTAAGCCCTTCTGCCATTAATAAGCAAAGCAAAATTCTCTGATATGCTACTTAGACCTCAAGCTTGATTTTTTTTTCTTTTCTACATATGCAAATTTATATTCTATAGTTCCTTGCACTGCAACTATAAAATCTTCACTGCAACTTTAAGAGCTGCTGAGAATCTTGTCATTGCAGAAGGACAGAAAGATGAAAAATAAATATCTCAATGGCTTACCATTCCCAAACTCAAACCATAGGGGTATCATAGATGGTGAAGAAATTTTGCAGATTTAGTAGGAATGCTACTAAGTTTTTTGGGGAGTCAGGTATTATACATATTTAATAAATAATTATGACTGTATGTGACTTACAAATGAATAGACCTTCACATCAACCAGCATAACCAAAAAAGGAAAGTTTTTTCCCCCCCATCTTTAATAATTGTATAGAGGGAGGGATTTTGGCATTTATGCCATGTATTGTAAATGATACCAATAATACAGGATTTGAGCCCCTCCTTGCTGAAGCTCACCTTAGAGTCATCATAGCTTAACCAATAACCAATAAACTATTAAAATTATGTAATTATTGTCTCTCTCTTTAGATTGTCCTAAAATAATATGTAACTTCCCTCATCTTTCTTGCTTGTATATAAAACAAAAATCTTAATTTAAAAGGAAGCCAAATGAATATCCTACCTTCTGAGACATGTGGCACTTCAAAAATGAACTTATTCTGAAACTAGCTATGCTTTAGATTTGGAATTTAAGTACTATGTGATTATCTTCTATTTCTTACTGCTATGTTTTTGCGTAATAATTGTTTTCTTAGCACAGCAAATCTATAAGGGAGGAAAAAAACATTGTAACTGCAGAATACCTTTTGATGGCTAATACTAAGAGCTATTTGTCCGGAAGCATCCATGTTTTCTCAAGCACTACAAGCTCCCAAGTTTCTCAACTCTGAAATAGTTTTCCCAGGATACAGGTAAAAATGGCAATATTGTGCTGCAGTGGACTGTCAACTGCAGGAAGAATAATAGTCATAATAGTCATAGACACTTCATTTCCAAGGACTGTGAGAATGACTGATGATGCTCAATGCTGTGATCCTTTTGCCCAAACCATTCATTGTAAGCAATAATAAAGTTTCCTTCATTCAGAAGGTGGGTTGTTGGTAAGCAAGATATAAAGCCCTTGTGAACTATATCAGGTTCTGAAGTCAAACTTTCCCATCAAACTGGCACTGCTGTCATTTCCACCAGTGCTAATATATTTTCTAGTCTAGTCCAATAACATTACTTTATGCAACACAGATTTAAAACAGGTATCCACTTATAATTCATGAAAACCATATTATTTGGTTTGTTTAATTGTTGAGACATATTGCTAAGAGAGAAATTGAAACAAATCTATTCTTTCAGATATATTACTCAAATTCTGACGTTCAGAGAGCAGGATATTATTGACATGTAAGATGGGTAATTCGATCCGTAGTGCCTTAGCACAACATTTAAATCAGTGGTGGGTTTCAAAAGTTTTTTTGTGGGTGTGGCTTGGTGGGCATGGCAGGGGAAGGATACTGTAAAATCCCCATTTCCTCCCGATCAGCTGGGACTCGAGAGGCAGAGAATAGATGGGGCAGGGCCAGTCAGAGGTGGTATTTACTGGTTCTCCGAACTACTCAAAATTTCCGCTACCCATTCTCCAGAACTGGTCAGAACCTGCTGAAACCCGCCTCTGATTTAAATATCACTACACTAAGCAGTAACATCAGAGGTTATTCCTTCATTTAAAGGTGGAGCATAGAAAAATAAGAATATTTTGAGAAATGTAAATTATTTGGTACCTAAATCTACTAACAGTGTTGTGGCTCGCCAGTGGCCTGTGCAGCTGGTAGCTGATTCTGACAGCGAGGAGGCTGGTGTGATTCGCCAGCAGCCTGTGCAGCTGGCACCTGAGTCAGACAGTGAGGAGGCTGGAGAAGATGTGGTGCCAGAGGCAGGGATTCAGCCAGGGCCTTTAGAACTTCCAGAAGCTCCCATAAGTGAAGAGGAAGAAGAGGAAGAGCCTCTTCTCGATGCATGAGAGCACAGAGCTGACAAAAGGCAGGAGTGGCTCCTCAGGAGGAGGTCTCCTCGAGAGTAAGGCTTGTGGCTAATTGGCCACTCCCCTAGCCTATTTAAGGAAGGATGATGACTAAGGCAATTTGCAGGAAACAACTTCATTCATATTCCTTTGCATCTTGATTCCAGAAACTTCTGATTGGCTCTTGCTCCTTTCTTGTCAGTTTTCCTGCAAATTGCTTCTGGGCATTCTGCCAACCACAGTAAGATTACAGTTATCTGAAATACTGTGCTTCAGAATTGAGTTATTATTCTTTGGATTCTTGTCGGCTGTTAATGAAGTTAAATTAACAGCCCTTGTTCAGAAAAGACTGATTTAAACTGTGTTTGAACAATTACTAAGAAAACTCATTAGTAGTCCTTAATTAGTAAACTAAGGTTTGTACGGACTTTGTGTGTGCTGCGTTCTTTGGGGTCCATAGCTGGGGCAGAACAAACACAAATGTTCATTTGCAAAAACATATTGCCCTATAAGAATAATGTTGCTCCCTTGTTTCCATCACAGAACACAATTTTAAGGAGGTGGAGCAATGTTGCTAAAATCTGAGACATTTGGAAATAAAGTTGTAAAATTCCCCACATTATCAAAACCATGCATCAATTCTGAAATTTTATTTATTTTTATCCCACCTTTGATTTTTTTTTAATATAAATAACTCAAGATAGAAAATATACCTAATACTCCTTCCTTCTCCTATTTTCCCACAAGAACAATCCTGTGAACTGAGGTTGGGATGTGAAAGATTCATTGGCCCCAAATTCTAAATCCTTAATTATATAAACAAGAACACAGCACAATCAGATAGTCTGGTCTTTTTTCTTCTCAAAATTTCTTTTGTTCTTTAATCTGCTTCTGTCTTTTTCTGGGCCAGCATAATCAAACTATATCTAACAGTTATCTAAAAATTAGTAATTCAGCAGGCATAGCTTGTCATGAAAAACAACTGCAGGCCTCAACTTTTTATCCATTAATATTTAATTCCTATTTTAAGTGCCTTCTAAAGCAGTGCCTTACCAAATGATACCAAAGAAATGGAGTTTGAAAACCAGAAAGTCATTTTAGCTACAAGGAGTAACAGTTTCTCCAAGTAACACCTCTCCTGTTCTGTTTCAAAATAGGCACTTGTGTTCAATTTCCTGAGATAAAAGGATAAGAATAGCTTGGGTGGGTTTGCAGCACACACATTGAACCAGAAATGTACAGACCACATTTTAGCTAGCATGTCCAAATCCAAATCATGCAGTTAGCTTATGGTTCAGTCTATTGTGCAAAGCCAGGCATTCAGTTCAATGAGTAAATCATGATTGTGCTGTGTAAACAGGCTCATTTTAAGCCTAGTATCCTAATACAAATCTCAAGCCAACACTGTAATATTCTCCTCTGGAGATATCTCATTAGCAGCCATTTGCACTGGAGCCAATTCACAGTTTATCGTTTGTTTGCTGCATATTAAATATGTGCTAAAGTGGACAAGTCACAGTGTTTTTTCTTTTCTTTGTTTTCCTACTGTATTAGCAATTCCAAACTCTAAGGTCTGCACTGCATGCAGAAACAAATCCAGTTAGATAGCCTCCAGCAGTATACAGTATATGGCAGATCTGACCCTACAGTCCCACTCTAGTGAGATAACAAAAATTGAATAAGGAGTGATATAGATAGGATGAAATTAACCATTAATGGCCAGATAGTAATCAGGAAAGAGGGGAAACCACAATATAAATCCCTATGTTTCTTAGTATTATTCTTTAAGTAATACAATCTGAAGATGATAGCTCTAAATTTACTCACCAGGAAGAGAAGCAGACTTAGATGAAAGTGATATTTTTTTTACTGCTAGTAAAAAAGGATCTGGCTACACTTAGAAAGGAGAAATTGCAACTTGTGGGGAAAGCCTCTCTGCTTTGATTTTGCTGTTCCAATTTAATTAATAGCAATTAAACAATTGCTATGTTTATACATTGCAGTAAGCCTACTATGTTAAACCATATTTTTTTTTAAAAAAAGTTAGATTACCAATGGCTGATTTCACACAACTCCAAATCATAAACAAGACAAATCACATTTTAATTTAGCAAGAGGACAATAACAAATTAGAACTACTTACTTACTTTTTGAGAGAGAACATGAGGAACTCTTCTACGCCTCTTTTTTAAGAGCTACTAGAGTTGGATTCCATGAGCTTAAATGGTCTCCAGAGGATGGTACAGGACAGGAAGGCCTAGAGGAACATTGTCCATGGGGTCACAATGGGTTGGACATGACTTCACAACTAACAACATCAGAGTTGCATTCTAAGGCCAACGGCAAGAGTACTGGGAGCTGTAGTTCAACATTTGCTTAGAGTATCACACATTCCATAGTGTTAAACATGGCAGTTCTTTGTTATAAGTAGGATTGCTGTGTATATTTCAAAGATAGTTGGAAGTATTGCTTTGATCAAGTACAGCATTTTTTTCATTCTGTTGTCTTCTTTTTTCCCCCTTTACTCAATTGTGTCTGATTCTTGGAAACTGTCAGGACAAACCCCTGGGGCTGAGAGAAGGTGACTGGTTCAAAGTCACTTTACTGGCTTTGGACCTAAAATGGGATTAAACTCATAGTCAGCTGGTTTCCAGCCTGAAGCCTTAACCACTACATAAACTCTCAAACTCTTGTTCTGTTTTCTAGTAGCCCTACATTAGAAATTTGCTGTTCTTGATGCTGATTCTTCCCTTGCTTCCATGACTTCAGTTTCAAGTCTCTGAGGTTATCCATCCTCTTTCAGATTAATGGGTGACAAAAATCTAACTGCTTTTATATATCCTGAGAATGACCTTAGATAGTGTTAAAAAAAGAGGTAAAATGCCACTGTAACACTATCACAAGTAAGGACAATTTCAGTCTTTTTTGGACTAAGAATGAAATGAAGGCAATGTTAAGGGGCCATGGCAGGAAAAAAATAGTGTCACCAAGGAATGTCTGTTCTGATCTTAGGGGTCAGTCAGAAAGACTTGTGGGTAAGCCTGAGGGGGGAAAAATCATCTTTTCAGGAATAGCAAAAAGGTGCTGTGCTTGTAAAAAGTCTGAATCAGTACTTCCTAATACCTTTTGAAAGGTGGCCCTATTAAACATATCTCATTATCCTCTTCCTTCACCTCAGTTATATATTTTGCTGCCCTCCAACTTTAGAGATTTTGCATTTACCATTATCAACTTGTAAAAAATGCTTAGGTTGAAACGTTTATCTGAATTTTTCTTCCTTCCTTCCTTCCTTCCTTCCTTCCTTCCTTCCTTCCTTCCTT
>WNWU01000053.1:954176-967366 GCA_012654045.1 Ptyas mucosa
CTTCCTTCCTTCCTTCCTTCCTTCCTTCCTTCCTTCCTTCCTTCCTTCCTTCCTGTCTGTCTCTGTCTGTCTGTCTTTATTTAAATAACTTAAGGCAGCAAACATACTGTATCTAATACTCCTTCCTCCTCCTATTTTCTCCAGATCAACCTTATGAGGTGGGTAGGGTTGAGAGAGATTGACTGGCCCAAAGTCACTCAGCTGGTTTTCATGGCTAAGACAGAAGTCATAGGACTAGAATTTATTGTCTACTGGATTCTAGGCTGGTGCCTCAACCATTAGACCAAACTGTTCTCTTTTATTTAATATTCTGTTTAACATTTAATATTCTATGGTATTATTTAATATGATTCTTTTCATTTCATAAAAGGTAAGCAAATTAGGTAATTAAACAATTAATTGAGAAGTCTTACTATTATACATGACAATCAGATGAGTAAAATATTACTTAATTTGCTCTTCTTTCTAAATTGCATTCTTCTTCTACTTCCTAAATTGCACTAAATTTAGCTCAGGCTTTGAGTCTGGCCAGGCCATGTATATAATTTTATTAAAAGGTCCCGAGGATGATCTTTAATTAAATGCCCCTTCATTTCCCATTCACATGGCAGATCATGGGCTTTTAGCAAAATAATGGTAGATTTAGCAGAAGGCTATTTGTACAAGTAACACCTAAGTGACATCTAAGTAGGTAAGCAAATATCCATATTTTCTGGCAATATTTTTTTTCTTCCTTCTTAGCCTTTTTTAAAGCAAGAACTACTTAAGGAATTAGGAACTGAGGCAGTAATAGAAACAATCATTTTAGCCTTAGTAGAAAAAGCTTTTGATCCTTTTGTCTGTTTTTTATGGTGGAAAAATATTTACTTCATTATAATAATATTGGGCCATGTAAATGATTAGAGGAAGAGATGAGAAAGCTTTGTCTGTCTGATCAACAGGAAGAAGATTACCAGGAACTTTTCATAAAAGTTGATTAAGGAGAAACTGCGGTTGAAAACAGAATCTCCAATTCAGTTTGGCCGCTTTTCTAAAAGAAAAGCTTTTCTTAAAGTTTAAGTTCAAGCAAGTCATGAGCAATATATGGGAGCTGTTGCAAGCTTCTCCCCTCTCTTGCTGAACTCTCTTACTCCTCCCTGTCCTCTGATTAAGGCTTATAATTGCAAATATTATCCAAGGGTAAGTGTCAAAGAAGTAATTGTAAAATGACATTATGCTGATTTGAAATTTGTAATTTAACCCCAAAGGAAAGACTATGGTATCTAGTGAGAATTTTATACATAAACATTTATATGTTTAATGAAGTTGTTGTGGCCGGCTAGCAGCCAGCAGCAGATTCGGACAGTGAGGAGGTTGGGGAGGAACATGAGCCAGTCCTGGAGTCTGGGGAAGGCTTGGATGAGGGCTCTAAGTCAGAGGCAGAAAGGAGGCCAAGGTTCTTTGCTACCTCTGGAGTCTCCGGATTCTGACATCAGTGAGGCAGAAGAACAGCATTGGCCTGTTCCCAGTGTGTGCATGTGCAGAGTTGCCAGAAGACAGGAACAATTAAGAAAACAGGGTTGACTTGGGAGTAAGGCTTGGAGATGATTGGCCCCTCCCATAAAACATAAAAGAAAAGTTAATGGGATGTGAGCTTTTTCAGGAAGCAGTTAGTTCATCTGGTTGGTAAAAGCTCTAGAAAAGCTCTTTTTGACTCTGTGCTAAATTTGGCCTTGCCCTGTGTTTGGCAATTAGTTCTCTGACAGCATTCCAAGGGAGATAAGGTGAGTGTTTGTAAATACTCCCCTGATAGACTGTTTGAGAAGCCTTTTGGACTAGGAATGACAATAATTCACAGCCATTTGAATAAAAGAGGTTTGCTGGGACTAAGATTGTGCTGTATACTTTATAAGGAAGCCTAGGTCAGAACAGAAGGGGAAAAACTAAGGGTTGTAGTTGCTCACATTTGCGGATATTTTTGACAACCTCAGCACAATTTTTTTGCGGGGGGAGTGGGGATAACTACGGACAATAGCCTGTTGGAAAGGAGAAGGGAAAAGAAGGGGCAGAAGCATGACAGCTCCACCCCTTTTGTATCTACATTCTGAGAGAGGCAGGGCTTGTAGTGTAACAGTGCAACATGGTTTTTACCATTTGAATGAAAGCAACAAGCACCATACTAAAGAATTTCTACCTCTTTCTGCCTCCACTCAGCTTACCTCTTGGACTGGGAAAGATAAGGAAAACTGAAACTTTCCTGACAATTTCCCATGATCCTGGTAGGCATTTCATTTTACAGACTTTGCCAGTTTCCTCAGGTATGAAAATGGCTCTCAAACATTTGAAAAATAAAAACCAATCAGGATCTTGCTCAATGGAGAAAATATATATTTCTCATTCTCTTTTTTATTCCCACTTTTTTCTTTTCACCCACCCACCTAGTTAAACCAGATTCTGTTATATCCAAGCCATCAGACAACAATAGGATTTTGTTTCCTTTTTTCCTTTTTTAATTGATCCAGAACAAAGGAACTTTTTCTCTAAATATCCTTTCCTAAGTTTTTCCCCATAGACTCAACTTCTGAAAAAACCCTTCCTAAACAAATCAATATAGAGCTATCATATGGGTATATCTAATGGTCCATTTACAATATCTCAGAATAATGTCTGTATAAAATATGTAGTACTTATTGTAATTCTTTCTGAATCTTGTTGAGGAAAACAGCATTTTAATAGCACAAACAAAACAAGCCAGCTCTATAAATAAAATAAAACAAAAGGACCCTCAGGTATCTAGCATCTCTAATGCACCACTTTGCATTAATGCTTTTACTTGTTATACCTGAACATATTCACAAGTTTATTAAACAGTCCCTTTACTGACTCCTAAAATGGAAATTCTACAACTTCCCTTTGGGCAGTTTGATATATCAGCCAACCACTTGTTCTTCTGAGTAAACAGCTTATCTTCTTGTAATTTAATAAAAGCAAAATACTAAACTTCCTTTCTCACATTGCTTGGGGCAATAGAAAACAATCAAAACTTTATTTTAGAAAAAGTGAAGGTTTCCCTCACACACCCCCTTCCCACACACACCACAGGCTAAAGCCAATTAGATTCTTTCACCTTTCTTAAGTCTTCCAGGGGAGAAATTAAGAACTACAGATGGCCCTGCTACAAGTGTAGCTGATGACTGTGGTGGAATGAAGAGTTGGTAAGTAGATCGATTCTTCATAATTCCTCTTCAGACAAGGAGAGGTCTTGAGATCACCTCCAAGTGCTCCAGAGAGTTATTCCTTGCAAGATAGCAAGAAAGCTATGGAAGATGAAGGAATAGTTAGCTTTTTGCTCAAACTACACCATCATCTTCAAAAGGACACTGGCTTCACAAACTTCCTTTGTTAATCACTTTAGGTGATTAATTGTTAACTGCTTTTCAGCCATTAGGAACCATTGGATTGATAGATTTTCTAGCACTAGATGAGTTTAAGCCTTAGCACAATAAGTTTTAAATGTAAGTTTAAAAACTTTTTTCATTTAGAATGAACAGTAAAAGTGTGATTAGAACTTTGAGTTTGGAAAGTTACACACAGACTAAGGGTGCAGATGGATTTGAAATAAGATTTTGGAATTAATCATGAGAATCCTTCCTATAGGAAAATGGCTTTCTTCTGAATTCTTTTTAAAACAAATGATAGTATAAGATTTTGAAGGTTGGACACTTGAAAAAAATGAAAGAATTCAAGTTCTAAAACATTACTTGAAAGAACTAAAGATCAAGATAGTTAAAAGTAAAAGGAAAGAATATAAAGTTGGTTTATTTAATCAATGTCAAAATAGATATGTTTTTATCTCAATTTAATAGATTTTTTTTAATTAAAAGGAATAAACAATGAGGTTTGAAGCATTTGTTTATATATAAGAGATAAGATATAGGAAGAATTTTGTTGCATTTTAAGAGAGGATGATAAGTTAGTAAAACTGTTTATACATGTGATGGAGGAAGTTTCTTTATATATTTATTTTTGTTTTCTTTACAATATTCTTATTTTTTCAAAGTTTTCAATGTTCCATTTTTTCTGCACTTTCTTTTTCTTCTTTTGTTTTTTTCAGTTTGTATCAGTTTTTAATTGTGATAGATGATAGATAAATGATAGATAGATATAGAGCTTCCACCTTTCTCATATGAGATGATTAGCATTCAAACTCAGTATGTGTTATCAATATATTGTATATTCCATATTCATTTTTGCTACGAGAAAAACATTAAAGTTTTAAAAACACAAATGAAATAATCAAAATTTATCATTTGCAAAATAGAAATCTTTTTATAACCAGAAATGTGCAAAATGCACACTCGCTAACAGTAAACCCATTAACAATGAAATTTCATCTTTCTGAAAACTGTTTTTTACTTGACGTATCCATTTTAGCCGTTTTCCATGGGGAAAAAAATGCTACTGGTTCCAAATTTGGGTAGTGAAATTCTGGGGGAAGACTTTGCACTTCAAAATGGGGCTAAGGAACATGAATTGCCCACTTGCACTATATAGAAATGTTCTATGTATAATAGATGTTTAGCTTTCCCCAATGAGTCATCTTACAAAGAACCTACATAACCATGGTATATGTGGCTTAACTGAAATATTAGTGGCAGTTCCAAATTTAGAAATGAATAAATAGTATAGCAACAGTATAATGTTCTATTGCACCACTTATACCATGTTATCATTTTCACTTCCCAATCTTCCAAAGGAAACTGACATTTTATTCATTGCTGTGCCCTTGAAAGGCAAAAAACATACTGAATTCCACATGAGGAAAAATGAGAAAGCTAAACCATAATTCTACCAGTGCCTGTCCTCTCATATAATCTTTAAAAGACTGATTATAACTGAATGTTAGGAAAAACTTCATAATGTTAGGTAGTTATGACAATGGGATTCAGATACTAAAGTTAGTAGCAATCTCCTGTCCCTAGATACGGTTTTTTGGAAGCTAGATGGCTAACTGTTTTCCAGGTTTTAATTTGGATTTAGTGGCATACCCATGTACATAGTCATGGCTTCTCAATATGATAGCATCTTTATGGCTCACCTAAAACAATGCTTTCTCAATAACTAATCTTTGAAACCCCTTCCTTTGCTTGAGATTCATTGATAATATAAACCTGGTCTCATGGAAAGGAATCTTTCACAAAATTCCACTATGCCTTCAACACCTTGCATTCATTTTGACAAGTCCACTTGGATGTCAACTAAAACTACACAATGGGCATATAAATACTATGTTATATAATAAGCACCATGAATACCTACATGTTATCAACTTCCATCCAGAATATAGTACCATAAGTATTACGTATATATAGGAAATAACATACAACCGTATTTTTATGACATACTTGAGAGAGATGCTCAACTGATGGAATTAATCCAGACATTCTGAGATCCATAGGCAATCAATACAGCCAGATCAAACACATGGATGATCTCTTACGAGGCAAAAGCAAAACCTTGGTTGTTTTAGAAAATTCTGTTTTATTCTATAGAATTTGTAGTAGAGGATGGTTACATAACCGTACAGATCAAATAAAGTGTACAATATACCCTTTATGTACCATGGGCCTTGCTGCTTAACGGTTTTTCACAGGAAAGTCCCCTCAGAACACAAAGGAACCATAGATTATAACCATAGATACATACCAAACACTGCCATCCACTGGTTGAATAATTCTGTAATTGTTGCAATACAAAATACATTCTAACATATATTCCAACAGATTGTCACCTATAGCTTACATCTCAAAAACACTCAAGTGCATCATTAATCTGAACTAACTCTAATAGAATGTGAAATATTTAGGAACTTTCTTGTTTCTGGTGGCTCCCATGGTGATACATGTGCTACAGTGCCATGACACAGATCAAGATAATGTACCCTGCAGGCCAGTTGCATTTGACTTGTTCAAGCACAGAAAATTAAGTACAACAGTCCATGAAAATATGCCATCTAGAAACAGACAATTCCATGTGGAACATTATTTTCATATTTAAGCACTGAATATAAGAGAAAATGAAAAAATAATGACCAGAGAGTGAGAATTTAGGAGATGAGTTAGCAAGTACAGCTCTTTTCTTCTTCCCAGTTTAATACTTTACAGCAGCGGTCACCAACTGGTAGTCCATGGACCACTGGTGGTCCGGGAAAAAATTTTGATGGTTCGCAGAAAAATTCTTTGCATTTTTTATATTGCACTAAATCAGGGGTCCTCAAACTACGGCCCCTGGGACAGATACGTGCAATGAATGCTTTGGGGTCTTTTTGTGCGGGTCGGAAGGGGGGGGAAATTCCAACTTGGGGGTCTGCTTCGGCCTCCTGCTGTGAGGCTTTGGGCAAAGGCTGGGGTGAAGTGTCACTGGTGGTGAAGAGCTGGAGGGCCTTGTTCCAGTGGGACTGCATCATGGCCTGGAACTGACTGACCATCTCAGCCTGCTGCCTCTACTCCAGGCACCGGTACCTGGCTTGCACTCCCGCAGGTCTTCCCGCTGCTTGGAAAGCCTGTGTTCCTGGTCCTCAGTGAGGTGCTTCTGCTGAGCCTCCTTCTCGGCCAGATCCAATCTGAACTGAGCCAGCTGTTTTGCCAACTCTTTCTCGTGGTGGCTGCTTAGCTCCAACAACTGCTTCCTGTTGGGGCCCTAGACGGGTGGGGCAAGTAGAGGCCGGCGAGGCGCACCTCGACGTGAGTGATATCAAATTGGCCACATCCACTGAATCACATGACCACCTAGCCATGCCCACCCAGCCAGTCATTAGGTAGATCATATTAGTGGTCCACGGGATTTAAAATTATGAATTTTGTGGTCCCTGACGTCCGAAAGGTTGGTGACCCCTGCTTTACAGTATGTATTTATTAAAATACATGAAGTCAATTTCTACCATTAATTTAATAAATAGATATCGTAGAGTTATCCATAAATTTCCATTTCTTGGTTCACTTATATATTTTTGTATACACTTTTCTTTAACTAGAACAGACTGTGTTTTGATAAAAAAAATAACATCAAACAATATAAGATTTTACACATATCATAGAAGAACTTGTGGGTTCACTGTGTGTGAGCTGGGCAGCTACATAAATTTGTTTAATAAAGAAATGTGTTCCTATACATTGGTAACAAGATTCAGGAAAAAAAAGCGAAATTTTGGTACATTTTAAGTCTTTCCTGGTGTTTGCAAAGTATGCAAAATCTGCAAGCCAAGAGAGCTTCTACAAGTAATTCAAAAAATGGGTATAAGAGATATCTACAGCTTTCCATTCCATTTCCATTTGGCACATCTGCATCTTTTTTTATCCTCAGTATTACTAGCACAAGCCATGTATTGGTAAAATACCAGAAAAGCAAATAGCATAAAGATCTGTGATTGTTACAGAGGAGCACAGGTGTTCTTGCATATGTAAACTTATGAGATAATTCACTGTATTTTAGTCCTATCTACACATTTGCAAAATATGTACAATCTATTAATGAGAAATAGGAAAAAGCTGGTAAAACTGCATTAACTTTTGGAAATCATTTCAAAAAATGATGCTTTGGAAAATACAGAAGCATGAACTTGTCTGCAACTGTTTAAATCAGCCACCTCTTTTTAAGGATCCAGTAGTAGTAGTAGTCATCTCCTCCAGAAAACCTTTTAAAAATAAAATCTGAAGCACTGCAAGCCTTAGATGTTAGCACTTCACCCTCTCTGTCACTGTTCATTTTATCTTCCATAAGTAGAGAGGAACTGACAATAGCAAAGAATCTCGTTCAGGTACAATAATTCAGAATCCTGGAAAAATCAGATATTGAGGAGAACTTTGACAGGCAATGAATGAAGGGTTCCTATATTTTGTGTGTGCTTTATATGGAATAAGGGTATTGGAAACCATTTCTGTGTTTTAATTCTTCAATTACAGCCAAGTACTGTATTTATTTTTTTAAAAAAAGGCCGAATGAATTGTAAACATTCTTACCATATCATTCCTATAGATATGGTTGTTCATAGAGATGCTGAGCGCCAAAGAATTGAGGCCTTTGAACTATGGTGCTGGAGAAGACTTCTGGAGTCCCTTGGAGCAGGGGTGAAATGCTGCTGGTCCTATCCAGCTTGTGGGAGCCGGCAGCACTGGCAGCAGGTAGTTCGGAGAACCGGTAGTGCTGGCGGCAGAAGACTCCACCCCCCCCCCCCACAAACCAAGACGTCATCACATCCCAGTTTTGACCATCTGTGCATGCACAGAAGGATTTGTGTGCATATCAGCAAACCGATAGGAAAGGTAAGTACATTTCACTCCTGCCTTGGACTGCAAGACAATCAAACCAGTCAGTCCTAGAGGAGATCAACCCTGACTGCTCTTTAGAAGGCCAGATCTTGAAGATGAAACTCAAATACTTTGACCACCTAATGAGAAGGAAGGACTCACTGGAGAAGAGACTAATGCTGGGAAAGATTGAGGGCAAAAGAAGAAGGAACGGCAGAGAATGAGATGGCTGGATGGAGTCACTGAAGCAGTCGACATAAGCTTAAATGAATTCCGGGGGATGGTAGAGGACAGAAAGGCCTGGAGGAATGTTGTCCATGGGGTCACAACAGGTTGGACATGACTTCACAATTAACAACAACAAGAGATGCAGATGTGTGTTGGAAAAGACTAGAAAGATCTAGTCTAGATGATCTATTCCTATCCTTTCATGCCTCCCAATATCACATCCATTGCTACTGCTTTGCATTGCCAATGCATTGCCATGCACCTTGCTGCTGATTGTATTCTTCTTCTCTTTCCTTCCATCTTTCCCATTATTAAAGCCTTTTCCAAGAGCTGGTCTTTGTATAATTTGTTCAAAGTAGGGTAATTTGAGCCTGATCATTTGTACCACAAGGGCATCAATGTATCTTATTGAAGATTAACTGCAAAAGGACCAAAAAGACAGATGGACACACACAAAAGAGAGAAAGTTATAGCAACGTACTGTACCCAAGCTTGTCTTATACACCACACCTATTTGCCACTTGTATCCAAGTGATACTACATGCAAAATAATAATAATAATCTAGCTCCTGGATACACAAGAGGGGCTTTCATGATGCCAGTTGTGAGGATTCTAGGTCTTAGTTTCCCATGTAAAAATAGCTTTTCAGAAACCTCAAGAAAGGAAGTGGGTTGTTGTTGTTGTTGTTGTTGTTGTTCTCCTCCTCCTCCTCCTCCTCCTCCTCCTCCTCCTCCTCCTCCTCCTCCTCCTCCTCCTCCTCTGAATTTCAGCTTTGGATGGTTATACTTGCTCGTTTGTCTTCCCCATTTTGTTTTTTGTTTTTTTTTTTATCTAGGAAGCTTGCCTCCTATCATACCATATTCCCCAACCCAGAGATTACAGTCTGCTATAGAGATTGGTGGTGTATATAATCAGTGGGCCAGGTTTATTCTTCATTGGGGATAGCTTGCTTCTTGAATAATTTGTGGTATAGCAGAACTCAGAAATTATTTGTTGCAAATAGTTTCTTTTGACACAGGGCTGGCCAGAAAATTATGGAGGAGGCTCATCTTTGCATATCCTCTCCCCCCCCCCCCCCCCCGTTATGGGTAGAAACAGCTGTCTCAATACTTTGCAAATGCTTAAAAGAGAGATGGATCTGTACCAATAATAAAGGTAAAGGTTCCCCTTGCACATATTTGCACATGCTAGTCGTTCCCAACTCTAGGGGGCAGTGCTCATCTCTGTTTCAAAGCCGAAGAGCCAGTGCTGTCCGAAGACATCTCTGTGGTCATGTGGCCAGCATGAATAAATGCCAAAGGCATATGGAATGCTGTTACCTTCCCACCAAAGGTGGTCTCTATTTTTCTACTTGCATTTTTTGTGTGTGTGTGCTTTCGAACTGCTAATTGGCAGAAGCTGGGACAAATAATGGGAGCTCACCCTGTTACACGACACTAGGGATTCAAACCGCTGAACTGCCGACCTTTCAAACAACAAGCTCAGCGTATTAGCCACTGAGCCACCACATCCCCTCTGTACCAATATTACTTTTTAAATTTTATTTAATCAGTTGATACAAGGATACATAAAGGAGACCGGTTGGGTCATAAGTAAGTTACATGTGAGAAGGAACATGTACAGGAAGTGAAATGGCATGAACAAATCAAAGAAATTAAGCATTAAAGGAAACTATAGATGAGTAGACATTTGCAAAGCTTGTGCAAATTAAAAAGAAAACAATGCAAATTCCTAATGCATTTGGTTCCAGACACTGACCCTGGCAGAATGTCTGCATAGTGAGCAATTAATGAGGCAGAAATGTTTCTCAGAACCTTGTCAAACAGGGTGGATTAATCTCTAAAAACCTAACAATCCTTTTGTAGGGTGTGCATGTATGTGTTTGTCTATCTGTCTATTTCTCTCTGAACTCTGTATGTATCTGCATGTAAGGCTTTGTGACTGTACCTTAATCTCTCTTTATTTCTCATTTTCCTATCTCCTATGCATCATAACCTCATTAGGCACCAAATGCTTTCTAAAAACCTACATTTTTCTGATAATTCAAAGTCTTGGCGTAGATTAATCTTACTATTGTATTTTAATCTTATATTTAAGTTTAAATGAAAAACCAGCAAGTAGGTACTATAGCGGTTGATTTTTTTGGTCTAGTCATGCAGGTACACACATTGTATTTATGAAGTCTGGGGTGTTAAAAACCAAACCAGACCAAACTGAAAAATTCTCGTATGCTGTACAAGGCACGAAAATTCCTTTCTGGGATGAAAGATAAATTCATAGCTCAATTCATTCCAGATATTCATAGAATTTTAAAGCAGCAGGCTGATCATTTAGTTTCCAACGTACTTTCAGACGCAATGACTACTGCAGTGTGTGAATATGATTAACTTACAATGAGCTTTTGACAAAGCCGCAGCACAGCTTCGGTCTAACAAAACCCATCCAACAACATTAGGATAAACACGCAAAAGGATCCTGGTGATGTGCTCTAGTGGCCTAAGTTCTTCAAATGCTGCACTGCTGAGCAATGAAGGCAGAGGGAAATGGCTTCAAGAAATCTGCTGAACTGACAAGACACAACAAATGTTCCAATAGATCAGGGGTCCCCAAAACTGGCAGCTTTAAGACTTGTGGACTTCAACTCCCAGAATTCTGGGAGTTGAAATCCACAAGTCTTAAAGCTGCCAAGTTTGAAGACCTCTGCAATAGATATATTGGATGTCTTTGCTTTGAATATAGCATTAGTGCAGGAAGATCAGAAGGGAGACTCTGCATAAGTTGGGGGAAGGGGGTAATAAAACACACTAATGGAAAAGGGGGGGGAAGGCATCAGCATCTTGGTCACCTAAGACAACTGTTCACAAAAGCAAATGTCTGCATTATGTAAGTTTTGCAAATAAGGATCTTATTTCAAACAGTTATCTGAAACAGACGACACCGAGGTAAACATTTTGTTTTAATCTTGGTTTTATTTGATTACTATCCCTCTTTAAATTCTACATTTATCCTGCATCTGAAAGGCAGGGTAGAATCCAACCTATTGAAAGAAAGCAGCTTGGAGCTTGAATGTTACTATTGGGGTTCATCCTTTCTAGATCCAAAATAAAAATTATTAAGTCCAAAGTTTGGGCTCTAACAATTGATAATAAACTGATCATAGTCTGACACGAGATCCAATAAAAATCATGTTTATTGCTTTCCCCTATTGTACATGGAAGTGCTGGTGTGTTATAACAAGTTATTATTATTATTAGACAATTATAGTCTGCCCTGATCTATTACAACTCTGGTCAGCTTGGAAATGACATAAAATAATATATAATACAGAAGTGTAATTTAAATCTAAAAAGTAAATAAAGTATCATACAAGAGGGACAATCGCTACACTAACCAAGGACTGACAATAGAAGTAGGTCTTTTGCATTTGTTTAAAAACCAGGATGGAGCACATACAATTCTCAGAGCAAGACTAGTGTTCAAGAAAGTGCCTGGGTTCTGGAAATGAGTCTTACCCAGGGGTGGGATTCTACCGGTTCAGACTGGTTCGGGTGAATCGGTAGCTCCAATGATCAGCTGGGAGCAAACCGGTTCGCCCTGATGATCAGATGGGCCCACCCACCCGTGCTATTTTCCTACCTTTACCTTCTCAGCTGATTCACGTAGTAGAGCCGATTGCCACGTGAATCAGCTGTGTTATTCCTCTGAAGAAACCAGGAAGTGAAGATTTCTTCAAACTGCGCACACACGATCACCGAACCAGTTGTTAAACCAAGAGGATCCCACCACTGGTCTTACCAGATGGCTTTGTTTAATTGATTGGAGCACGCCAACCCTGTCAGAAAGTGAATACAGGAAGAAGGAAAACAGGAATCGGTGATCCCTCAGACGATCAGCCATTAACCATGTCAGGCTTTATCAGTGATAATAATTACTTGAATTGCATCTGGAAGCCCACTGGCAACCTATATAGACCATGAAACAGAAGTGTCAATGGACAAGCTATATGATGCTCATAACTGTTCATGCGCTGCATTCTGGACCAGCTGGGGCTTCCAAGTGGTCTTGAAGGGTAGTAGAGATCACAAGATGACCAAAGCATAAGTGAGGATCTTAAGCACTTCCTTGTCTAAGTATATATAAAACTGGGTACACTAAATGAATTTATGCAAAGGCCTTCTTGGCCATAGTTGTTATCTGCTGCTCAAGCAGGAACTGTGAGTCCAAGAGTGAAGTACAATCATATTTTTTTATTTGTTTGTTTGTTTGTTTGTTTGTTTAGACTTATATGCCGCCCTTTCTCCAAGAGGATTCAGGGCGGTTCACAACAATAAAACAGAAAAATAAAACAAAAACTCTGGGTTAAAAGTTACACATAAAACTGTGTATTTTGTACCAAACTCCAGATTTTGGAAGGTCCAAATATCTATAGTCATGTCAGGAGTCAGCCTGTTCTTCTCCATAGGACACAACTCTAGACACATGACAAGATCTTGACAACTTTACCGACTGGTCTGAGGCCAAATTGTATAATGGGAATCATCATCATATTGATTATATTGGACCTCACCCAGCAATCTTAAGCAATAAGATGAAGAACATTGAGGCACTTCACATAAGAGAAGTCTTTGACTTCCTTCCTTCCTTCCTTCCTTCCTTCCTTCCTTCCTTCCTTCCTT
>WNWU01000053.1:970690-1010591 GCA_012654045.1 Ptyas mucosa
ATATATATATATATATATATATATATATATATATATATATATATATAAACAAAGGCATTTGACATAGGAATATCTACTTGGATGAAATAAGGAGTAACCCTAAGCCTAACCCTAACCAATGACAGTAAATATATGAAAGAAAAACTAGTTGGAATAAAGGCATGTTAAATCCCTCATTCCTAACACTGAAAAAGCCATTATGATATAATAGGTTTTGGAGATACAGTATGTAGAGGAAAATGGCACTCCATATCTGCTGCAGCAACTGGTAACCTAAAATCTAATTTGAACAAAGAGTGAACTTGCCATGAAAATAGAATTTGCTCTCGCTTCCCAATCCATATATCATTTTTTTCTTGTCACAAGTACAGCACCAGTTCCAGAGTGGGCCCTAACTCATATCATGAGCTTGCTATTAAGGCTGTCATGGCATCCAGACATTCCTAAAGCCGCACTAGATATCAATATAGCTGTGGAAATCTAATGCTAAAAAACTCATGATTCTCCAAATAATCTCCACTACTATTCCCCTGAGCAACAGAATGAAACCTACACTAATAAAGTTTTCTAAGGATCCAACATGTTTGTTTGCTCATTCACAGGCTCCCAATATATCTTAAATAAAAATGAAAGCAAAAGGAGTTGAGGAAGGGGAAAGATAGAAAAAGGAGTTCAGGAAGCAATTGTTAATGTCCAATTCTAATTGTGACAAGTCATTCATGTGCTTTAGTAGAAGTAAATCTACACATCTGGTGAACTCTGGAATAGATAATAGTTTTGTTTCACATAAGACATAGCTTCAAGAGGAAAAGAAGGAACAGATACAGAGTTAGTAACAATAGGAAAATCTTGGAATCTTTTAGGAGGACACATTAACATCTGACAGGTTTCTGTAGAGAAGGATTGGACTAAAAGAGGAGCTGGCCAGCTGGCATCTAAAAATGCTAACATGACTAAAAATGAATAGATAGTGTGGTTGTAAAAGATGGTTTTATGTTCTACTGGGATTTACTCAAAGTAAAGTAGGCTGGTAAACTAAGTTAGATTGATAAATGAGTATTAATTTGGATTTATGAAATGCTGAGTGAGACTGTGAGAAGACTCTACAAACCACTGAAGGGTTCAAGAAGAAGAGTGCTGACAAAGCATATCATGGTGGAACACCTTACTATATAACCCTATGCTGGATTTGAAGACAGAATAGGAGTAGAACTAGGAATAATAATAATAAAAACCTGGGGTGCACATGTTGGACATACATCATATTGTGTTAATGTTTCCTTATGTAGTTGAGAATAAATAGTTCTAGAAGGAGGAAAATTCTCAAAGGTCTGCGCTCCGGACCTAAACTACCATCAAGACTCCATGCCTTTTTCAGTTTACTGGATTTAATGAGCCAGACTTTGGCACACAATGAGTTCCAAACAACAAAACAGGATGTAAAGTCAGTGCTGGGACCATCTGCCTTCCAGTACCTTTTAAAGTTCAGAGCAGGGCCCTCCTGCTGCCATGGTAATTAGCTAGCAGTCAGGTCTGATCAGCTGATGGCTGGCAGACTCCCGGAGCTGCTTGCCAGCTGGTCCGCAGATCTGCTCAACAGCCAATCATAGGTGGAACAGCTGAGCCAAACCATCTTTCGGCTCCTTGCTCCTTTGTGTGCTGGCTCCTGCACTAGTCGGTCGCTGCACCTCCGAACAGCTGATCATCAGCCAGACCTCAGCCATCCACGATCAGCTGTGGTTCGGCTTCTCCATGCATCAACTCTGCTGCTGCAGCCTTCATTGTCCCACCGCCCACCACCTGTGCAGGGGCCCTCTCCCAGGTATGCAAACCCCAGGTTTGGGGTTTGAAAATCCTAAAGGTGTTTTTTCAACAGGCAACTGGACTTTCTGTTTTTTCTTTGAAGATGTTTCTCTTCTCATCCAAGAAGTTTCTTTAGTTCAGCTGAAGAAAAACCAGAAAGTCCAGTTGACTGTTGAAAAAGCACCTTTGGGACAATCATGACCTGGATGACTGAGAATCTCCATAGACATTTAGCTATACTTTTTTGATACTTCTTCTATAGACTGTGTCCATTGATAGGTAGGGAAATGCCCACTAAACAAATAATGAAGCTGGTGAAAAGTGTTTATTTGGATAAAGCAAGGCATATATCCAATTTACTGATTTGTTCTAAATAAAATAAGAAAAAAAATGCCTGGAAACTGTGATACTGGCCTGTCAGGTCTGAAACCTGGGCTCACGTGACACAAGTTCTTAAAAAGTGATCGACTAGGTACAATTTGTAGCATGGACAAACCCAAACTGTCGTTTGTCTAACTGGGTTAGCCCTGCTTTCTTTCTCATATCTATGGAAAAAGTCATTTTGACTTACTCTTTTATCGGTAGGCATAATTGCGGAAAAATAAAGGTATATGGATATTGGTCAGCAGGTGAGATCAACAGTAGTATCCCTGATAGTGCCATATAGAGTACAACCTCACAGAGGACTCTTTATTAGAGTCAATCAAGATTGACCAAAAAAATAGTCAAGTTGCAAGTTCTGAAACTCTCTTATTAGACAGATTGTTAGCAAAACAAAAAAAGAAAACAAACCATTCAAGGAATAGGAAAGAAGTAAGGTGGCTCAATGGGTTTGGAAAGATGCTGAGCTTGTCAATTGAAAGGTCAGCAGTTCAGCGGTTCGAATCCCTAGTGCTGCCTAATGGGGTGAGCTCCTGTTATTTGTCCCAGCTTCTGTGAACTTAGCAGTTCGAAAGCACATAAAAAATACAAGTAGAAAAAAAGGGACCACCTTTGGTGGGAAGGTAACAGCATTCCATGTGCCTTTGGCGTTTAGTCATGCTGGCCACATGACTACGGAGACATCTTCAGACAGTACTGGCTCTTTGGCTTTGAAACAGAGATGAGCACCACCCTCTAGAGTCAGGAACGACTAGCACATATGTGTGAGGGGAACCTTTACCTTTACCTTTACTTAAGGAGTAGTCCAGATATTTCAGCTTAAAGTCAGCCTTGATTTGGATACTATGAATGATTCCACAACATTCATAAACAAGGATCTGCTCCTGGTTTTGAAAACATATAAGGCCCTTAGTCCTTAATCTATTTCCTATTGTGAGTAAAGCCCAGAGGCATCTGGTCTGCAGAGAACAGAAACAAATAAGCAAACAAAACATTCAACAGCAAATCTGGAAAGTAATTTTAGATGATGAACTGGATATAAGATGCCCCACTAGAAATAAGATGGAGAACAGTTTTGCATAGGAACCAAGGGAAATGTGAGAGCTAATGTGAAAAAGAGGCCAGATGCTAACATTAAGGACAAAATAGAATATTTGCATGAACTTCAAAGGTGTTTAATTTCAACTTGTTTGACTCAATTGGAATGATACTACGCTGACAACCCAAATTCTCCACTTCAATACATTTTGACTTTGCAACGATTTATATGCATGTTAGTATGAAACCATGTCAAAAAGTCATGCTGCATCACACAGGTGGCTGATTATTAGAAAGGCAGAAATGAAATTTCATTCTGAATTACTCAACAGGAGGTATCTACATAAATTAGAACATTTGTTACACAGGAGAAATAATTAAGGACCTGTAGATGCAGGCATATGTTGTTATATGCAGTCCCAAGTGGGGAATATTACTTGATCTATATGCTTACAGAGTCTGAGACAGATGTATGTTGCCCTTAGCTGTTTCAGGGTTAAAGTAATATTTTTTTTTCTCTTAAGCCAACAATTCCCACTGATAGGAAAGTGTATAAAATCTCTTATGTTATTTCATTGGATTGAACTTGTGTGATTAGTAGTGAGTGAAATTACAGAGGAGCTTATTGGCTGTTTCAAGCTATAGGAGGTACAGCTCAGTGGTGGGTTGCTACTGGTTTGCCCCGGATTGGGCGAACTGGTAGTGGCGGTGGTGGGAGGCTCCGCCCACCCACCCAGATGCTTCTGCGCATGTGCAGAAGTGTTGCACGTGCACACACCCACGAGCAAACCAGTAGCAATAGGATTTGAAACCCACTACTGGTACAGCTCCTCTTCTCCATGTCTCCAAGTCAGCCTTGTCTATTGCCATTTCATTGTTATTTTCCCTAAAGAGCTGGACATAGTAACATTGTGCTGGTTTCTGAACTTGTACAAGAGTGGTAGAACATAAGAGCTATTTTTAGACATACGAGTTCCTGCTCTAACTCATTTGAACAGTTCCATAATAGAAGCATGGGTCCACTTGAATGTCACCCAATGTCTACAAAATCATGGATGCAATCAGTGGTCAGTAATTTAGGAACAACATTAGACTGCTGAGCCACCGGTCTCTCTGGCCTTCACTAATTTAATGAAAGGTTGTAAGCAAAACTATGAAGCCACCATTTCTTCCCAAAGGAATCATGAAAAATTTTGGAAGCTGGCTTTTCTTATCTACATATATGAGCTAGGTGCAGTCGTTAAAAGCACTACAATGGAAGCCAGAAAACTGTAAGCTCTGGTCTTGCCTTTGGCATTGAAGCTGGCTAGATGACCTTGGCCTAGTCATTTTTTTTCCAGCCTTCGGAAGAAGGCAGTGGCAAATTGCTTCCAAAAACGTTTGCAAAAAAATGCAGGGATCTGACCATGTAATTCTCAGTAGACTGATTAAGAGATACAACTTTTAAATTAAAAGCAGGAATAAGAACTTGAGGCATCTTAGGAATCTGGGACACACAATTCCTTATCCTTGGCCATGTTGCCTGAGACTGAAAACAGTTGTCCTTCAAAACATGGTAGTGGCATTCCTTCTTTATCACCAGCCTTTGCACTCATTTCTTTATTTACTCTATTTGTTAACAGTCCCAATCCTATCTGTGTGATGCAGATGTGGGTTTCAGCAGGTTCTGACCAGTTCTAGAGAACCAGTAGTGGAAATCTTGAGTAGTTTGGAGAACCAGTAAATACCACCTCTGACTGGCCCCACCCCCATCTATTCTCTGCCTCCCAAGTCTAAGCTGATCAGGAGAAAATGGGGATTTTGTAGTAACTTTCCCCTGGAGTGGGGAGGGAATGGAGATTTTACAGTATCCTTCCCCTGGAGTGGGGTGGGAATGGAGATTTTACAGAATCCTTCCCCTGCCACATCCACCAAGCCATGGAACACCCACCAAGCCATGTCCACAGAACCGGTAGTAAAAAAATTTGAAACCTACCACTGGTGTGATGTAACACAGCATGTTACATGAAATAATCTTGGAAAAAATAAAATATAAAATATAACTGGTTATAAATAAAAAGGCAATGTGAGAATACCCATCACTTTCCCAATAGTTTGCCTAAAATATCAGGATACCTGTAGAATAGTTACTTTGGGATAACATGCATTTAAATATTTCACATTTATGAATTATTATATACATGAATTAAATATACATCCAAGGTGATTTAAAAAGGTAAACATCATGTAATTGCTTAAAGGATATATTTAAATAACATATTTTAATAGCATATTCCAATAAAGCAAGCCTTCCCCAGAGCAGCAGCTATACGAAACTGATGTCAATATATTATGCTGACAAATATAATTATTCTTGAAAAACAACTTAATAGCAGAAAACAATGTGAACCCAGAGGGAAGACTTACCCAAAGGCCTTTTCAAATAGCCATTCTTTTATCAAGTACCTTGGTCATTAAAGAGTTTTATTGTACTTAATTAATTGAGATTAGGAAAATAAGGGGAATACATGCTAAAAAGGATAAATTACTAGTGAAGCAAATCAAAGAAAAATAGATAAGACCTGTGACTTAAAATTGGGAAGGATGTAAATACAATAGATCAAAATAAAGGGGGTCTGACCAGTGGTGGGGTTTAGCCAGTTCGCACCACTTCGGGAGAACCGGTTGTTAACTTTCTGAGCAGTTTGGCAAACTGGTTGTTGAAAGAAATCATTAGGGCAGAGAACCGGTTGTTAAATTATTTGAATCCCACCATTGGGTCTGATCCAATAGAACGGTATTGGGGAATAGCTTCATAGTGGATTCCTCAATTCAACTGAGGAAGTGAAGGTGTAGGGTTAATTATGAATGTAAAAACTCAGGTGTATGTCAGAAAGTATGAATTAGTGGCATCTAGAGTGATATAAGAGTCAGTCTAAAATCAGCATGTCAAGTATGTCTTGGTATAAAGAAAGTATGCATAAATGATAAAAATACATTAATGAAAAAAATACATTGGTACACAGCAAATGACTAGAAAAGTAGGAATCAGAAGTGGGTTTCAGCAGATTCTGACCAGTTCTGGAGAACTGGTAACAGAAATTTTGAGTAGTTCAGAGAATCCGTAGTAAAAATTCTGACTGGCCCCGCCCCCATCTATTCTCTGCCTCCCAAGTCCCAGCTGATCAGGAGGAAATGGGGATTTTGCAGTAACCTTCCCCTGGATTGGGGTGGGAATGGACATTTTATAGAATCCTTCCCCTCCCACACCCACCAAGCCATGCCCACCAAGCCTTGCCACGCCCACCAAGCCACACCCACAGAATCGGTAGTAAAAAAATTTTGAAACCCACCACTGTGGGATTAAGATTTATGTTTTTATTGTCTTGCTGTGCTGTTTGGCTGTGCTTGCTTTATCACGAACGCCATGTACTCAGCTTGCTTGGTAGCACGATAACAAGAAGCTTTGGGGGTAAAAGCGGAATGTGAAATGTGCTTATTATCTTGCTATGTTCTGTGGTTTGGCTACAATTCCTGTTATGTTTCTTGATATGATTCTGAATAAAGGTCTGTCCGGAGCCTTGGCTCAGGGCATTCATCCCAAGGAAAGCCTTGTTTCCAGCCTTATTCATGGATGCCGGGAAAATCCACTCATTTAGCCACACACCACTGGTAGAAATCTATTACTAGTAATAGTTGTGTGCTGTGATCCAGTGATCGGTGGTAATGGAAGAACTAGGTATGAGCTTGGGAGGGTGGGAAATGCACTATTTTGAATATTGAGCACAGAAAAGGCAATTGAATCTTTCAGGAACTCAAGAATGGATGAAAATGATCCAAAAGGCCAGTTTGTTTCAAAACATGGTTTAAGCATAAGTTCTGGTTACTTTCACCATTTTGTCAAAAGCAACATTATGTTGTGGGGTTTATCCCTTTTGGACAGGCCTGCAACTTCACATCATCCACTTTGACCCCACTCACCCCAACGCAGAAATCAGCTTTAAAATAATAATATTTTTTTAAAAAATACTTTCTTCCATTTTTCCTGCTATTCTTTGAATGGCATCTGCTACAGATTTGATTACAACAGGTCTTTCTTCTCAGCCTAATGGTAGTAACAGTTATCTTATTCTCACAATGCCCCCATTTTGAAACCCAGCAAAAATATAGGGTCTCTATCAATAAAAAAAAAAAACTAATTTTCTTTAGTTGAGTTGCTTATTTTTTCACAGGGCTTTTTTTTCTTAAGTCCATCGATATGCCATTTCACCATTTTTCCAGTCCCTCGGAGGAGCTCCATTCCTTTTCAAAATGGGCAAGGTCAAGTTATTTTGAAACATTGTGTCAATGAAAACCAGCATCCTTGAGACTTACAAAGGCTTTTGAACAAGAGCTGTCAAACTGTTCTTTTTGTCTGAAGACACAAGAGAAAAAATTAATAAGTTCCAAGGCATGATGTCAGTTTCCATAAGCATGGACAACCTACAGAATATGAACTTTGTGTCACCACCAATAATCCCAGTATCCTGTGCAATGTGCAGAGAGAGGCTTATTAACATTGTGTGTGCATCAGTCCTTTTTGAGCGTAAACAGAATTTCTGAAATTTGTAAAACTAAAAACGTTCATGAATTTCCCTGGACTTTGCTTTGTTTCTACTGACATCTCTTCCATACCCCATGCAAATATTTTAAAGCAAATGAAACAATTTTAAAATACTTTAATTCCCAAATAGCTTAAATTAAAATTGTTCATTATGACGTATCCCTTTGCAACAAAAACACAGATACTCCCTTTGAAATCTCTATTGCAGCTTGCTAGCGAGACAAATAAATAGAATGAATTATTTGGGAGAATTTGATCCTAACTGTACAGCATTTTCAAGTGGTTTGGAAATAATGGGGGAAACCTGGCTATCTATTGGTTAGTATTTGTGACATCAAAAAATCCCTAGAACTCTTTTACAGTTGCAGCTTAAGCCTACAGTCAGAACAGGACTTATAGGATAGTAACTGCCAGAGACCAAAATAATTTGTCCCAAGGATATGGGCTCAAGGTTTGATCATAGAGGTTTATGACTAGGAAAAGGGTGGATAAGCTGAATTATTAATTATGTAATAACTACCGTATTTTTCGGAGTATAAAATGCACCTGATTATAAGACACACCTACCTTTTTTGGTGAGGAAAAGAAGAAAAAGAAATCTGCCTCTGCTTCTGCCTCTGCCTCTGAGCAATTTTGCCTCAATGCAGCAAACAGCAAACAGGCTGCTTTACTTTCATTTTTGTTTTCAGCATAGCTTGATTAGCACAAGGGGAAAAAAAATCTGCAGCAATTTACCTCCTTGAAGAAAGCAGCAGAGCCCTGCGCAAAACAGCTGAGAGAAAATCAGCTGAGAGTCAGGAGGCTGATCCAATCAACTTGTGCTAATTAGGCTGTGCTGAAGCTGAAAGGAGCTGTTTTTTCTTGCTGTTTGCTGCAAGGAGGTAACTGCTGGGAGGCAGAGGCCAAAGGGTGGGGGGCAGTGTGTGGGTGGGGCTACATTTGGTGCATAAGATGCACCTAAATTTTCACCTCCTTTTTTGGGGGGGGAAGGTGCGTCTTATATTCCAAAAAATATGGTATATATGTCTTGTTAGCTTTTACAAAGAGCAGACAATCTAAATAATGACTGTCAATAGTGACTGTTCTGTTATATGATACTATAAACATGATAGATTTATTTTATAAGAAAAAAATTAAGTTCCTCTTGTTTTTGTAAGGCAACACAGAGATTTAACATAGACATACAATATAAAACATAATGCAAATATCTATGATCTTTAGTCTAAAACAAAATAAATTATTACTAGATAATTTCAATTTTATCTCAAACTCATTTTTATTGGATAAATGTAAAATATTGAATGTGGTAAGGTAGGGCTTATTATGACTATTGAACTTAAAGCACATATCTAAGACATTTCATTAAGAGGAGTTATAAAAAGAAAATAACCTTTTCCATTTGTTTTAGCAATTCTTAAAAGTACAAGGACATTGTATTATACATTTTAATCACAGCCAAAGTAAATATCCAGTGTAGAATATAAATATGTCATATTTATCAGTTCAGACAAGTGATGAGAAAAAATTCCTTTGGTTAATATTTTGATAGATTATCCAGCATTGGATAACTATTTATATTTATAAATATAAATTATTGTCCTTTGACCATATATAATCCGCTCTGAGCATTATGCTGCTTCCATATAAAGCTTTGTACAATTGCTCAGCTTTATATCTGGAATTTTACAAATGTTATCTTACACTTCTCTTTTGCCCATGATTTCCCTCTGCTCCTTCCTATCACAAAAATCAGTGAAGGAAGGAAGAATGAAATAGCTATTCTCTGATTTTGATCTGGTAGGATTAGAAGTAGCCATTTGACAGCACCCACTGAACAGCTGAGCTACTGTTGTTTTAATGGGCAATTCTCAGCCACATTCTCACCTCTCAAACAGAAAGAGGAGGAGGCAGAGGAAGATTAATGTCAGAAAAGCCTAATAAATTGGTTCCTATCACAGTTGGCTGATTTGCTTGATCTTTGATATCTGTTCACTCTGAATCAACTTCACTTGTTCTGCAGTTTGATAGCTCTTTGCCCTGTAGCCCAATCTAACCACAGTTTCTTTATTGCAAGTCTCTTAGCTGAGATTATCCATGTAACTTATTGAGGTAGGGGAAGGAGAGAGGGAACAAAACACCAGTTTTCAGGGGAAACAAGATTCTAGAACTTTTATGTAAATCTAGAGGGCTTTTTCAGGGTGATATACAGCACATTCATGAAAAACACATTAGAAACTATGCAAATGTTCAGTAATGTTGTTTCCCTTTGTGGCAACTATTTAGAATAATTCCATCCTTACAGCTGTGCCTCTCTCCTTTCTGAATTAAGAATTTTAAAAGGGGCCTATAGAATAAAGATGATAGAAATACAGGTATCTTTACCAAATTGCAAACAGGAGTTAATAGGCAAGGATTTCCCAATATATAGGTTGAATTCTTAGCCAGTACGCTATAAGAATTTGGAATAGTAGTTTACACCCATCCTATTTCATATATTGTATCTGTATGCTGACTAATGTAAATTGCTTTGCATTCTTCAGCTCAGAACCAGCTTAAAAAATACCTTCACTACTAAAAACATTGCCCATTTAAAATCAGGGGGATTCAGAGAAGATTGCTCTGTTTTGCTGTTTTGTATGCAAAGCAACGAAGCCAAATGCATTTTAGATGCATTTTTATCTGTTTCATCCTGCTTAATCAGAAGGCATAGTGATTGTTTTTATTTCCCTGAATGTATTTTTTTCCTTGAAAATTTACATTATTTGGTTTTAAATGGTTTAAAAGCCTGTTTGATTCGTCTACCAGTCTGGGTTTATTGACATCAAGGGAGCATTCAGACTAAATGAACGATATTTCTAAATCAAATAAACATAGGGTGCTGATTTCGAATGAGGAATATTGCAATAACATAATATAGTAATATAACTCTGATTTATAACCATTTCCTTTTCTTATGATCAAATTATGGCCATTAATATTCTGTTGAGAATATTTTAATGAAATTTATTGTAATAGCACATACCGGTACCTTGTAATGCAGTTGCCTAAATATGCATGGCATACTGCAAAATGTATTGAGAAGAGGAAAAATTGCTGTGTGTATTATCCACAGAAAAGAAGTACATATACAACTTCTCTTATCCAAGCCTAGAACTGTCTTTGTGATTAAACCTGATACATTAAACTTTTGATGTAGCCAGAACAGCCTTCTAAATATAATTCAGAAGTTTTATCCATATTGTCATGCTTCGTTTTGATCAAATTTTACATTTATTTTTTTAAAGTGACTAATTATAACAATTAGTATTGTTTTCATTTACAAACATTTTGTGGGAAGATGTTATTTGCTTTGCTCATTATTTGCCTATGTACAAATATTATTTATTTATTTCACTGGCTCAATTTATGGAGGGAGAGGAATGTTGGGCTTTTTAAAATATAAATATAAATTTCTTACATTCTTTAGTTTCTTATCAGTAATGGTTAATGACTGAAGTGATTCTTTTGGGCCTAGTGTGAATTTCAAGATGACTTTTCCCAGTACAGAAGGGGCCATTATTAAGTCCAACATTAAGGAAAGAGTTAGCAGCCAGTTTCTTGCCCCTTGTCTCCTGTCTTATTAGACATTATTCATTCCAGGTATATTCAAGCTTACTGGCCTAGACCTTGTACCAGATATTTTTTTGCAAAAGAAGTTTGATGCATACGATAGAATGCATACATGCATGGGCACTACACATACACTAGACTAGTTGCTTTCTAGTTTAGAGAACTCAGACTGGAAAATGATTGGCACTATCATTCAGCACTAGCTGAGCTAGTATTAGGTCTAAGATTAAAATTCAGAAGGTTTGCATGATCATTTTGAATGTCCAATCACTAGAAAGCATGGAAAAACAAAAAGAAACAATTCACTCAGTTATTACTAAATGGAAGGTAAAGGTAAAAGTTCCCCATGCACATATGTGCTAGTCGTTCCCAACTCTAGGGGGTGGTGCTCATCTCCGTTTCAAAGCCAAAGAGCCAGTGCAATCCGAAGACATCTCCGTGGTCATGTGGTTGGCATGATTAAATGACAAAGGTGCACGGAACACTGTTACTGTATATACTCGAGTATAAGCCTAGTTTTTCAGCACATTTTCAATGTGAAAAAAGCCCCCCTCGGCTTATATTCAAGTGAGGAAAAATGCCTTTTTTCCTGCAACCTGTTTTGGCTTCCAGGGGCTGCAGGGAGGCTTGCTAAGGCCAAAATGGGGTGTGGGGGTGCGGCACCCCCCCCGTGCCCCATTTTGGCTTCCAGGGGCTGCAAGGAGGCTTGCTAAGCCCAAAAAGAAAAAGAGAGAAGAAAGAAAGAGACAAAGAAAGAAAGAAAGAAAGAGGGAAAAAAAGAAAGGGAGAGAGAGAGAGGGAATGCAGATATCTCTTAACAGAGGCTTGAATTTGCCTGAAATTAGATCAAGCCCTACATCACTTAACCCAATGTATCAGATTAAATTATTATTGAATTATTTTTGATATATATATACTATATTCTCTTGTGTAATATAGTTATAGTGTAGTTTACACTATGCACTTACAGAGCTAGTTTACTGTTTTTCTTTGAAATAAATATTCAAAAATATTTAACCTACTGATGCCTCAATTAATGTAATTTTATTGGTATCTATTTTTATTTTGAAATTTACCAGTAGCTGTTGCATTTCCCACCCTAGGCTTATACTCGAGTCAAAAAGTTGTCTCAGTTTTTTGTGGTAAATTTAGGTTCCTCGGTTTATATTCGGGTTAGCTTATACTCGAGTATATACGGTACCTTCCCACCAAAGGTGGTCCCTATTTTTCTACTTGCATTTTTTACATGCTTTCAAACTGCTAGGTTGGCAGAAGCTGGGACAAGTAACGGGAGCTCACCCCGTTATGCGGCACTAGGGATTCAAACTGCTGAACTGCTGACCTTTCGATCGACAAGCTCAGCGTCTTAGCCACTTAGCCACTGAGCCACCAAATCCCATGTAAATGGAAGGATATGTCCTCTAATTGGCCATTCATTCAGTTACAAATAAAACTATTTAATATGCATTCTGATTGATACTTGTCATAGTCTTGTCATAGTCTAAGCCAGAGAATAGTCTTAATATTCATACAATTGTCAGCAGACCAGAAAAGAAAATGAAAAAAAGTTTATTTTTCTGTTGTTTACAGCTGCCTTATTCCTAAACTACAGTAGACACATTTTCTACAACACAGAGGGCAGCAGCCAGTAATTGGTACAGATCACACACAGCTATGAAATGCACAAGTACAGGTCCATTTTGAAAGTTAAGAAGACAAACAATTTTAGAATAGTTTCAGTAGTCATGGAGATCAGACTTGTCTATGAAAACAACCAACTTATAATAAATTCCTGTCAGTTGCGTTTCCATTTTAAGACAATGTGAATGAGTTTAATGTGCAAAGTTTTTGCACACCACAAGCCTTCCACTGGCAACCAAATCTTTAACACCTCCATTCATTAGAACATGCAGTATATAACAAGGATTACAAATTGGCTCTCAATTATCTTTACATATGGTTCCGGATGTTGGGTGTGAGTTTGAAGTTGACAGAATAGTGAGTTATCATAGCCTACCCTGTAAATTCACAGCCATGCTGAGATTAAGGGGGAAAAAAAAGAAGAGTGTGTTTCTTTTTAGCACACACTGTATACACAAATAGCTACACAGATACATACACTGCATGTTAAATCTTTGAGGAACTTCAAGGGCTTTGATCATCCACAATGTTTGGTGGAAATACCATGAACATAACCAAAAGATTGAACAAATGTACTGTATGGTACAAAATACAACTAAAAACTCTCCAAGTGGGGTTTTCAGAATTGTTCTGGTGGCAATCCATGAGAAGCAACTTTTCAAAATGTGAACAGAGAAACAGAATGAGCTACTGCATGTAGCTTTCAAAATGGATGGGTTACAAAGCATCTCTGCTTTTTGGAAAGACAATTGTAGTATTATTGTATTACTACTGACAGTGTCTATATATCTCCTTTCTTTCTCCCCTGTTCTCTAAAATATACAGGGTGTTGTATATTTTATATTTAAAAAAGCGGTTAAGTATTTAATAATCTTTCCCTGAATCCTCTCATAAAATAAATATAAATAGGTGCTTTTAAATCTGTATTGAGTTTTATACTTGAATTACTGCCCAATTTTTGTTACACAGTGCCCATTGCGGAAGTCTTCTGAAGTAGCTGCCATTTTCATTTAATTATTTTTTTTGATGAATATAAATGTTTATATGTATGCAAATTTATATATTTATACATGCATATAACACAAGAACATGCAGAGTCTTCATTCCTAGAATTGTTGAGAGGAGAGGTAGACCTTGACACATAATAACAACATTGAATAGGACAGCTTCAAAACCTAGAAAGGAGAAGGAGGACTAATTTACTGTGGACAAATGCTAGGAAGTATGGGTGTTATTGGTAGATCTTTAAAAGAAATATTGAATCTTCAGTATCCTCTAAATAATCTTTCTTCTACTCAGAAAAATAAGGAATGTAATTTAATGCTAATGTCAGACCTGATGTGGTCTGTCATGGGTAGCTAATCGTGTATAACAATAAAGACATTTTCACAATCCAGTTTAATGAAAACTCTGTAAATATTATAAAGTAGCTAAAATGAATGTTCAAATATGCATCAATATTATGGTGAGCTTCTTTCAGACAGGGACCTTTATTTTTGGATTAGGGGATACCGTATATGTTTCATTCAGACAAAATGAAATAGCCTTAGATATCTTTTTGCTAGATCCCATTGTTCTATAAACATTTCATTTTCCTTTTTTATGCTTTCCTTTTCAGCTGTTATAAAGCATTCATTTCAGTTTCTTTACTACTTTTAAAAAAAAAAAATTTCATTTAATATATCACCTATTGTGGAGGAACACTTATTGTAATAAATAGAGTCAAATAAATTAAAAAGTCATGCTACCTCTAATTCATATGTCATCCCTTTATTAATAGGATTGATTTTGTTCTATGTTCCCAAAGCTTCTGTGTCTGCTGTGAACTGAAGTGTATGTTCTGTGCATATATTTTCCTGGACAAATAAATTGATTGGAAAAATTGTATCTACTTATTTTACTAGCAGCATCAATATATTCTCTTGAGTACTCTGGCTCAATTAAAAAAAGAAACAAGTTATAATTACATCATGACATTCTAATTTGTAATAAAAATGTGATCTCACACTTAGACAATGTTACAAACACAATGTTCTTCCATTAAAGTTGGTATCGCTGATTTCAGTAAGACTTTCCTCCAAGACAGTGGATATAGGATTGCAAACCTAAAATAAATATTAATGAATCATGACTGGGCATTGCATTTATTCTGCTGCATAGGAAATACCTTTTGTCCATGGTATTTCCTAGTTTAGAAATATGGTTATATTGTTCTCACTCCCTTTTAATCTTATGGGTATATATTATAAAACAACATATGTTTTCATAGACAATACAGTATCAACAGTAGAGTCCCTCCATTTGCATTCTATTATCTCCCAGAATTTGAAATGAATACCTAACATTAGAACCATCATGAAAAAGGCACAACAAAGAATGTTCTTCCTGTGTCAACTCAGAAAGTTCAGACTGCCCCAGGAGGTTTGGTTGGGACAACAACCAAACAGGTTAGGTACAGATTTTGATGAATAGTTAGGACTGCAGAAAAAATAATTGCAACTAGCCTGCCTTCCATTGAGGACCTGTATATTGACGACGTAAAATTATTTAACACCACCAACAATGCTGCTGCCCTACAAAGTGACCTTGACTATATGTCAGAATGGTCACACAATTGGCAACTCCAAATCTCGACTAACAAATGCTCTGTCCTACACATTGCCAACAAAAAAGCAGAACATCAAATATTAAGCTGGGTGGATACGATCTCGTAGATGACCCTCACTCTGTAAAGGACCTAAGAGTACTCATCTCAAATGATCTAAGCCCCAAAGCTCACTGTAACAGCATTGCCAAAAAGGCATTAAGTGTTGTTAACCTAATCTTGCAAAGCTTCTTCTCCTGTAACATTGTACTGCAAACTAGGGCATAGAAAACCTTACCCAGACCAATTCTTGAATACACCTTGTCTGCCTGGAATCCACACTGTATATCTGACATTAATACAATTGAGTGGGTCCAGAGGTATTTCAGGAGAAGAGTACTCCACTCCACTCCTTTGCTCACAATAGAATCCCTTACGTCACCAGGCTCGAAATTTTGGGCTTAGACAACATGGAACTATGCCATCTATGGTCTGACCTAAGCATAGTACACAAAATTGTCTGCTACAATGTCCTACCTGTCAACAACTACTTCAGCTTCAACCTCAACAATATACAGGCAAACAATAGATACAAACTCAAGGTAAACCACTCCAAACTCAACTGCAGAAAACATGACTTCAGCAACAGAGTGGTCAACACCTAGAATGCTTTACCTGACTCCGTTGTTACATCCTCTAACCCCCAAACTTCAACCTTAAACTGACTACCGTGGACCTCATCCCATTCCTAAGAGGTCCGTAAAGGGGGCATGCATAAGCGCACCAGCGGGCCTACCGTTCCTGTTCTACTGTCCCCATTTATTTGTACTCATTCCTTGTTCATGACCATGTTTATACCTATACCTGTTATCTTGTACATGTTTGACAAACTAAATAAAAAAAAATATTGCATAGGTCCGAAGGAGGGCTGAGAAAACATACCATCACATCCTGGACATAAACTGTTTCAACTCCTTCCCTCGGGTCACCACTAGAGGACATTGCATGTTCAAACTACTAGACGCAGACAGTTTTTCCCCCCTCATGTCATCACTCTGCTGAATACCTAATTTCCACACTTTTGTCTTATATCTTAGTATATATAGTATGGCTCTATTACTGTTATCCTTCTCATCTTTCCTATTGCCTTCTCTTATTTCTATCATTATCCTTTGCCATTATGATTATTATTACTTTGTTGTTTTGTCTTGAGAGCTTCTGCACCAGAGACAAATTCCTTCAGTGTCTAATCACACTGGGCCAAATAAAGTATTCTATTCTATTCTACATTTGACATGAAAATCATACTATTTTTTTTCTGCTTGAACTAGTAACATACAATTGATCTCCCTAGATTTATCTATCTTTAGAATAGGGGAATGGGTTTTGGATGGAGTAAGGAAATCAAGTTTGAACAGTTCGTCACTTTACATAATGATCTGTTTGCTTCTTATCATTTTCCCTCCCAACTCTTTGAAGCAGTGGCACAGCTTGGCTGAGCACTCACCAGGGCCATTATTCCCATGCCCTCAGTAATGGGGCTGAAAACATATCTGAAATGATTTGTGTACGTGTACATGAGAATGCTATGCAACAAAGAAATACATCTTTTCTGCAAAATGCCATAGGAATGCGATATCTTTTTATTGCATTCCTAAAGTCTAATATATATAACTTTGGCACAGTGCAACAATGTAAGGCTGAAACACCAAAAATATTCAAAATATATAGTATATATAAAGCCATTGACAGGACAATAGAAAGCATCTTCATTAGGAATAAATCTTCACAGTGCTGACTGGATGATACTGTAAATGACTATTGCAGAAACAGTTCAGAAAGCATGAAACAAATGTTCAGGAAAGAATATTTTACATTCACATTTTTTATAAATAAACATCATTTCAGAAGATTATTGTCATGTCACCTAATATACGGTAAAGCAGATGTCATATTTTATTTGAGAGTACTTACACATATCGGATCTGATGGATCAAATGTCACCATAATTTTATTCAGCAGCCATTCTTCATTTTTATTTTTAAATATTTGGAGGGGGGTATGCCTATATATCAAGCCACCATTAAAGTCAGGTTCTATAGGTAAATAGGGAGAGAGAGAAAAATAAAAAAGGAAGAATGAACATAAAGTAAGAGCCAAATTAATTACCAATCTGAAGGAAAACAATGTTTTCTCGCCTGTGAAATAAATTTGCTGGAACATCAGCAGAGAACATGAAGTACTGTACTTCAGCTGAAACCAGGCAATCAGCAACAATGGAATAGCTGTTTCTTATGGTTCATACCTGCCAATTAAGAAAATCCTTGATTAGCTTCTTCATGTTCACTCAAGCATTCTCTTAAATTAGGAGTGAACCATATGGATGCAGAGATGAAACAAATAGATGGGATTGAAGCCAAATTTGCTCCACTCCTCTGCTCGCAACAAAATACCCTATGCCACCAGACTTGAAATTCTGGGTTTAGAAAATTTAGAACTACGCCACCTTCGGTATGACCTAAGCGTAGCTCATAAAATCGTCTGCTACAATGTCCTACCTGTCAATGACTACTTCAGCTTCAACTACAACAATACACAAGCACACAATAGATACAAACTTAAAGTGAACCGCTCCAAACTCAATTGCAGAAAATATGACTTCAGTAACAGAGTTGTTAATGCCTGGAATGCACTACCAGACTCTGAGGACTCATCCCAAAACCCCCAAAACTTTAACCTAAAATTGTCTACTGTTGACCACACCCCATTCCTAAGTGGTCTGTAAGGGGCGTGCATAAGAGCACCAGCATGCCTACCGTCTCTGTCCTAATGTTCCTTTTAATTGTACTCATTTTATGTATTCAATTCATGCTTATACTTTTATATATTATCTAATATGTACTCGACAAAATAAATAAATAAATAAATAAATAAATAAAATACTGTAGGAAAGATCTAAACTGACTCCTTACAGACAGCTAAATTAGGATATAGGCTTTTTCCAGTCCTAACAATTCAGGTTTCTCATTTTTGGTGTATCTATTGCATTTCACTTAAGGATATCCTAACATATTACTTTTAGGAATAGGTAATAGGTGCCATTGAAAAATAAGCACGATTCAAATAACACTGAATATACAGTTGTGATCAAAATTATTCAACCCCCACTGAAATTGAGTGTTTTGGCCAGTTTGACATTGATTTTGATCATTCAGTCATCTTGCTTACATTTACATCAAAGAGGCACTTGTAGGTCAGACAAATATAACATTTATAATGAAATAACCACAAATGTTGTTTCTGTGCTCACATCATTATCAGTTTTATTCAACCCCCAAGTGACATTCAATCTTAGTACTTAGTACAACATCCTTTTACAGTTATAACAGCTTTTAAACGTGAAGCATAGCTTGACACAAGTGTCTTGCAGAGATCTATGGGTATCTTCGCCCATTCTTCATGGGCAAAAGCCTCCAGTTCAGTCACATTCTTAGGCTTGCGCACTGCAACTGCTTTCTTTAAGTCCCACCAGAGGTTCTGAATCAGATTTAAGTCTGGTGACTGCGATGGCCACTCCAAAATGTTCCAGCCTTTCCTCTGCAACCATGCTCTAGTGGACTTGGAGGTATGCTTGGGATCATTGTCCTGTTGAAAGGTCCAACGTCTCCCAAGCCTCAGGTTTGTGACGGACTGCATCACATTTTCATCCAATATCTCCTGGTACTGAAGAGAATTCATGGTACCTTGCACATGCTGAAGCTTCCCTGTACCTGCAGAAGCAAAACAGCCCCAAAGCATGATTGACCCTCTGCCATGCTTCACAGTAGGCAAGGTGTTCTTTTCTTCATAGGCCTTGTTCTTCCTCCTCCAAACATAGCGTTGATCCATGGGCCCAAACAGTTCTAATTTTGTTTCATCAGTCCACAGAACACTATCCCACAACTTTTGTGGTTTGTCCACATGACTTTTGGCACACTGCAGTCGACTCTTCTTATTCTTTGGAGACAGCAAGGGGGTGCGCCTGGGAGTTCTGGCATGGAGGCCTTCATTACGCAGTGTGTGCCTTATTGTCTGAGCTGAAACTTCAGTACCCACATCTGACAAATCTTTTCTCAGTTCCTCAGCAGTCACACGGGGACTTTTCTCCACTCTACGCTTCAGGTAGCGCACAGCAGTCGAAGTCAGCATCTTCTTTCTGCCATGACCAGGTAGCATTTCAACAGTGCCCTTTGCTTTGAATTTGCGAATGATGCTTCCTATGGTGTCTCTTGGTATGTTTAACATCTTTGCAATCTTCTTATAGCTATTGTCCTTCCTGTGAAGAGAAATCACCTCTTCTCTTGTCTTCCTGGACCATTCTCTTGCCTTCACCATGTTTGTAACCACACCAGTAAATGTCTAGAAGGAGCTGAGTATCACAGTCATTTTAAAGCTGCCTAATTGGTGCTTATTATGCTTGATTGCTGCTCGGTGACATCCACAGGTGTTTTCAATACCTGATCGAAAACACCTGAATGAACCTCTGTTCTTCAGAGTAATAGTCTTTAAGGGGTTGAATAATTGTGTCAATGAAGAAACCACAAAAGAAACATTTACTACTGTATTACAAAAACAATTGATGTCATTTTAGTTGCATTTGGTTCTGTAAAACGTCCTTGTAGGATTTCATTCTGAATACAATTACAAATGTACACTATAGTCCCTAAACCCCTTTACAGCATTGGGGGTTGAATAATTTTGATCACAACTGTAGTTATGCTTTTTTTTTTTTTTTGCATATTCTGCAAATTGATTCAGAACTTCAAGAAATACACAAACAGTTATTAAACTATCTGCTGGAAGATAAACAGGAAACTGAAACATGTTTTTAGGGAAAAGCCTAACTTGGCTGTTTGTTATGTCATATTAATTAGGAATGTAATACTAAGGAAAGTTCCTTCTCTTATGACCAGTGGCATAGTTCGCTTGGACAATTGGCAGCAAAGGAATATTCTGTGCTGACACAGTTTTACTTCTAGCTGTTTCTGAAAAAAAAAATATTTTGAGGATGCTAAAAATCAATACTTGCTTCTAAACGGAAATTGCTTGCACTTGGTATACAAAATAATTTTATTTATGCCAATCTGCTTTTTTTGGATCAGCAATGTTCCATGATGTAAACAACCAAAATAAATAAACAAATAATCTCTATCTGCATGTCGCCCAAGGAAGATGGGAGGTAGTATGAGCATAAATATTGTTTGTACATGCCAGGAAGAGATACAGTAACATCAATTACACTCAGAGAGGATAAAGAAAAGTTAATTCTTAACTCTAACACCTATTATGGTACTGGTAATAGATTTGGTATAAGATCACAATTTTTTTAACAATTGTATGAAATTAGTTTACAAAATTTAGTTTGGAGATTAGTTTAGAAAACCAATAATCAAGAAGTTCATAATACTGTTGTATAAAATAGTTAACATACTGTTGTTTTTTTTCTCACTCGGTGCTAAAACACAATAAAGATCATTGACTGTAAATTCAGCACAAACATTGCTTAACCTCTGTAATTCATGATGACAGAATAAGACAATAGCATTAAGTCTTATAGGTTAAGTATAATTTAAATTAATAGAAGCAAAAATATTACAAATAATTTTTATAAGTCATTTCCATCAACTAGGGGGGAGTGAGAGTGAGAGTGAGAGAGAGAGAGAGAGAGAGAGAGAGAGAGAGAGAGAGAGAGAGAGAGATCACTGCTGTGCTGGTGGAAATGTACACTGAATCCTGTATTCCCTCAACCCAAGAAACAGGGAAAATGGTATGGCTCACAGCTGTTATTTCATGATGAAGTGTTTTATCTCACTGAGGCATATAGCCAAGGTTCATAGTTCTGAGTCAGTGCAGTGAGATTCAATGAAATGCCCGACAAACACAAGTGACTCTGCCTCTACAAAGTTTTGAGGAATGACACACTAGTGAAGCACCATGACAACCAATGTTCTGAACTTTACTGAGGTAAAGTGCCAGCTACAAGATCTGCACATTTCTGTAAAAAGAAAAAAAAATATCATTAGTGGCAAATAATCTGGTTGTTGGTTGGCAATGATTTCCACATGTAATCAAAATTCAGGGATCTTGGGTTGCAGTAACCCATCATTTTGTTTTTCTACAAATGAACCTGATGGTTCTATAGGGTTCTATGATGGCAAGTGTTTTCAGACCTGGAATACTGAGAGTGTAAACAAGCAACAATCATCAACAAGAAGTTAAGGCTTCGTTATACAAATGGAAGTCCTGAAAAACATGTGTATTTAAAATGAGATATTATAGGATATGGATATAAATGTATCCACACTGAACTTGTCCAGAGACTGTCGAAAGTCTCTAAAGGAAACCATTTTTGAACTATAATAAAGACTTAGTACAATAGTGTGTATCCAAATCTCAGGAGAGCATGAGCCTAATTTGTGCCTGCCTTGTGGAGTTTAACAGAAATCTATATAGATTTTAGAGGCATAACTGAACATACTTAAGCACTAATGCTTTGCTTTGCAACATCCCACCTTCCCTTCCCTTCCTTTTACCTGAAAAGAATATTTTTAAACAATAAAAACAGTTGTGACAGGATGTTTAATGATTGTTGAGACAGCTTTGTCTACCTCTTTCAGAAAACTGGTATATACCAGCAGTAGCTTGTTAGGTTATTTAATACCTGTAAATGTATTTGCAAGGAAGAGTTTTCACTTTCCTATGAATTCCAAGTGCTATTTACTTTCTAAATACAATATAAGATACTGCCTGATATAAAATTGCTGTTTGTTCAGGTTTCTCACAGAGGGCAACTTATAGATTGATAAGAAGGTCCTTCTAGTCACATGCTCTCAGTACAAACACATACATCAGAAAATATATGCACCTCTTGTGAAAACAAATTAGATTTGTTCTTTTTCTAGCAATACTACAGTGAGTCTGCGTCCCTCTCAAGACCATTGGCCTACAGATCCTTCATCATTTTTATTCCCACTCAGCCTTGAGTCTATTGAATTGATTTTGGTTATTTAATGGAACACAGCATACTGTTTCAGAAGTTGTAAGGACATCATTTTAGCAAAAGACTAGTGCATTTCAGGGTGAAGCAGAAAGAATGCAGGGATGAGGATGGGTTTTGCAGAATTTAGTGTCCATTCAAACTGAATCTATTGTTAAACTCAGGAATCCGTCTTGAAGCTTACAGATCACTTTTCTTTTTAATCAGTTAAAAAACAAGCAAGCAAAGCTTTAATGGAATCACACTGACACCCAAAAACAATTCTGCAAACTGTTCTCCCATTTTCCCCCCTCATGATATTTATTATATCATTCATTTCTTTCTTTTAGGCCATATTACCAGTTGGTGAATGGTGGAATTACATGTAAATCACATTGTATCATATATTTGTCTTGCTGCATATTACAGGTAAGAAGAGAAGGAAAAAAGAAACAACTGCATTGAATCTGTTGTTTTCAGTGCCAACTCTACTATCACAGATTTCTCAAGTTAAAACATCATTTCAAAGAAGCTTAAAAACAAATACATAGACACCTTCTGCTTCTTAGTATAATCCAGAGGTGAAATCCTACCGGTTAGGACCGGTTCGGGCGAACTGCTAGGGATTATGGGCATCAGTTCGCTGAACCAGTAGTAATTATCCCTCCTTGGCACCACCCACCCACACCTGGTTGATTGCCGCTCACCTCTTACAGCTGCTTGATATTCCACAGAATTCAATGTTAAATGCAGCAGAGAGAATGCTAACTTTTCTCCCTCCATTCAGAACGGAGCTGCTGCAGCCCATCCCTTTTAAGATAGTCCCCAGGAGGGAGGGGGGGAGCAGCTGGAATGGAGCCATTTTTGTGAAAGGCAGGAAAATGGGGAAGGGGATTTTCCTGCCTGTCATCCATTCCTCGATCTCAGCACAGACTGAGGGAAGGCAGGAATATTCTCCTCCCCATTTTCCTGCCATTCGTGACAAGGAGTGGCTGGGAGGGGAGGGGCTGATGAGGAGCCCCTCGATGTGAGTATTGTTGAGTTGTCCACGCCCACCCAGTCACATGACCTCCCCCCAACAAGCCATGCCCACAGAACCGGTACAGTATAAGGAAAACAAAACAAAATCAAAACCTAACTCCTCAGCTACAGTTCAAAGCTAAAAACTCTCAAATGTATTACAAGCCATTTTGCCTACTTCCATTTCATGAACCTTGGGTGATAGAGCTATGAACCTATTCTCTTCCCTCTTAGAAACTTTATCCCTGATGTGCATAATCAACATAGAAGGCAAAAATACACAGTGCAACAACTGCATAGGTTAATGGAATCAGAGTTCTAACTCAGTTATCCTTTGATACATTTTCAGTTCAAGCATGACTAATTAGAGGTACACATCACTGATCAACACAGTTTTCCCAAGTAATGTAAACAGAGAGGTTATCCAAATTAGTCAACAGATTGTTACCAAAAAAACGTATATGTCCTTTATTCCAGAAATGTTCCCAATGTGGAAAAGATAGCAAGAGAAGCAGCAAAGGGGGAAAAACAGCAAATAAAAAGGCAAAGTAGATAATGGAGAAACTTTTATACACCACACATGCTTTTCATACATTCCTAATGAAGCTATTTTTTTATCTCCTATTTCATAGACTAAATCTGATGAATTCTGACCTGCTGGTTGTCATCAATATTGTCACAGAATATTATTACAATTTACAGACCATTGGGGGGGGGGGAGGATTTAAATATTTTTGGGCAGTCCAAAATAATGATACCCAAATCATCAGGAGAATGTTTTATTTAGCTATTTATAACATTTATAACATTTATTTACCCAATAAATGGCGTCAGGGTGGGGATGGAGTGAAGGGGAGGTGGGATCTGTTGTTACTCAATCAACTACTACCACTGTGCTCTTCCCCCATTGTGGCCTCAAGCCAATTGGCAGAGCCATGTCTTTAGGCCCTTATGAAAGGGTAGGAGGGTTAAGGTCAAACTCATATGGGGGAAGGGGGCAAGATGTTCTAGAAGGCAGAAGCAATAGCAGAGAAGCCCTCCTTCTGGACCCTGTCAGATGGAATCATCGGGCTGATGGGACCCATAGCATGCCTCTTCTGCTAGCATGAGTGGGATGAGCCAATCCCTGTGGGATGAGATGGTCCCTCAAGTAACCTATATAGCCATGATGGCAAACCTATGGCATGCATGCCACATGTGGCACATGGAGCCATATTTGTGGGTATGTGGGTGTTGCCCTAGCTTAGCTCCAGCACACATGCGTGTGTCGGCCAGCTGATTTTTGGGCCTTCCAGGCCCACTGGAAGTCGGAAAACAGGCCGTTTCTAGCCTCCAGAGGGCCTCTGGTGGGTGGGGGGGTGGGGAAGGCCGTTTTTGCCCTCCCCAGGCTCAAGAAAGCCTTTGGAACCTGGGGAGGGCAAAAACCAGGCCTACCGGGCCCACTGTGCCATCCCATGCCAAAAGTGTGGGGAGCGTGGGGGGAGGTCCTGCACATATGTGCAGGGTGGCAGGAAGCATTGAATTATGGGTGTGGGCATGCACGCGCGATCCCCCCACGCAACCCTCGCTTTTGGCATGTGACAGCAAAAAGGTTAGCCACCACTGCTATATAGTATATATATATATTGATGCACAGAAGAACATCTTGTCATATTTAACTACTGTTTTGCAGTAGCTATTGACTACTATCTGCTTTCTTTTAACACACTCATCTTTTTAGCCCATTTGATATTTGTTTGCTTCCTGTATTTATTTATTCTATTTGTGTGCCACCCATCTCCTCTGGAGGCTTAGAAACTTTTCTGGGTGGCTTTTCTATTAGAAAAGAGCACATACAGAAGTTGTAGGTTGCATTCATGCTGCAAAAGTTCAGAGGATCAACAGACTGCAGAAAGTCAATCCAGAAAATCTTCACTCTTTGATGACACTTAGTATGGTGTGTGAGACTTTTTTTTTTTTTGGTAGCAGGAATGTAAACAATCAAATTATCCACACTTCTAAGCTGCAGGTACTTGGCTCTGCTCTTATTGAAAGTGGAAAGACTGACTGCTGTATGGTTAAAAAAAACTTTTGTTATAATATTTCATTCGGAACAAGCAATATAGCATGATGAATGACTGCTTGAGACCATATTAGTTAAATGGTTGCTAAGTACTAATTAAAATCTAGCAATTCCTTTTCTGTAACATTTAGTATTAGTATGTTTGTTATTATTTTAGTTTACTTTTGTGTTTAAGTACTTGGGAGAGCAATTCATTTATCATAATTCCTTTAAACAAACTGAATATAAATTGGCAATTGTGAGTCCAAATTATGGGAAACTGTTTAAAATCCAAAGATCAGACTACGGGCTATTTAACATCTGCTTCCCTGTAAGTGTAACATTATTTCCTACCTCCCGAAGAAGTTGGAGAACACACCACAAATGATAGATAAGGATGCATGTAAGAATCCTTCCACCTATCTCTTCTATGGAAATGCAATTTGGAAAGGTAATGAAGAATTCGATGGACAGATAAATTGTTGCAGCACACTCATGTGGAAGAGAAAAACTTCCCACTCCATGGGATTTCCTTTGCTAGAAATTATATCTTTCCGAAATAGCTTTCCTATTACATAAATAGCTATCGAGGTTTGACTGCACATACAAACTGAATTTCCAGTGAGCTCATGTTTTAGAGAAGATCAGAAATTCTCTGACAAAGTTTTGACTGGAGACAGATAAGAAGCTGAAGGCAATTTGAAAAAAAAAATTGTTGATTTTGTGACTAATTCCAAGGATCGGACCCAATAAGAGACATAGGCATGTTACAGGTTCAAGCAGTGTACCTTTATTTACTTAGGCATTCATCTGTTACAGGCATCATCTGGAAGAGCGTGTGGAACAGCGTGGGACAGCCTTAAATACCTGGGAGGTGGAGTCTGAGGTAAGGGGTGGTCTGGAAAGGAGGTTACTGGGAGGTGTGAGTGCGTTAAGCCCTGCATCCCCGGGTCATGGGTATCTGCTTGCATAGGTGAGGCATTTATGTGTAACAAATCCCCCTCTAAATGCCTAACCTGAGTCTGAGTTGCTGGTTGCTTGGGGGAGACCCATGGGCAAATGCATAGTTTGGACACTAGGTAAGACTGCTGCTTGCCTTGCAATGGTTTGGTCAGGATGTCTGCCGTCTTTTCTTCAGTGTCACAGTGAACTGTCTTAATGAAACCTATTTTTGAGAGTTGCCTTACATGTTTGTGCTTTATGTCCATATGTCTGGACCTCTGGCCAACTGCATCTGCCATAGATATCTCAATGGCGGCTTTGTTGTCTTTGTGAATTACTATCGGGTATGCAGGTTCAGTCCAAACACTGGTGAGTAGGTCATCAAACCATGTTAGATTGTTGGCAGCTTTGGATAGGCATATGTACTCTGCTTCTGTGGTCGATGTAGCTAACAGGTTCTGTTTGCCCGTGTACCAGTGCACCAGGCTGTTGTTGAGGAAAAATATATACCCTGAAGTGCTTTTCCTGTTCTTTATGTCTCCTGCCCAGTTGGTGTCCGCGTAGCAGGTGATGGTAGGTTCATTGTGTATATCTGGCTCTAGACATAAGCAGGCATCAGAGCTATACTTCAAGTACCTGAGTACTCTTTTTATCGCCTCCCAGTGGTACATGGTGGGTTTGCCTACATGTCTGGACAGTAGGTTAACTGGTAGGGCGATGTCGGGCCTGGTCCAGTTAGCAATATATAAAAGTGATCCTATGGTGGACCTGTAGAGTGTATTGTCCTTGAACTCGGGTGCCTCACCATACATATTTTTCAGGAAGTCTGGTTGCATGGGGGTTTCACATTGTTTGGCATCTGCCATGTTGCACTTGTGTAGGAGTTCAATATTTTTTTTCTTTTTGTGACAATCGAAATCCCCTGGGTGTTTTACTGATTTGCACCCAAATATTTGTTTATTTTTCCTAAGGATTTCAGTGAGAAATGTTCTCCTAGTTTGCTGGCAAAAATGTCGCATTTGTCTTTGTGCTTGCTGATATATAGAATATCGTCCATGTAGACCAGTATGTATTCAGGGAGTCGCCTTCCTTCCTGGTGAAAAAGCAGTTGTCTGCTGGAGTTTCAGTAAATCCCATCGATTCGAGTACTTTGACTAGGCACTCGTACCATCGCTTACTGCTTCAGGCCATACAGACTTTTGTTGAGTAACCATGTGTCACCTCTACTTGTGTCTTTGCTCGGTGGTGCCCTAACATAGATTTCCTTGTCCAGCTTAGCATGTAGATACTCTGTCTGTACATCGAACTGGTACACTTCTAGGCCTATGACGGAGGCTATTACTAGGGCGCTCTTAACGCTCTCTGCTCTCACTGTGGGTGAATAGGTTTCAGTATAGTCCTCCGGGTATTTTGGGGCAAACCCTTGTGCCACTAGTTGAGCCTTGTATAGTGTTTTGTCCTCCTCTAGTGTCTTGATTTTAAAAATCCATCTGGTTCCTATTGGATTCTTGTCTTCTGGGGCCTTGGCTGGGGGTGAACACGTTTAGTTCTTTGAGACTGTTCATTTCCTTTGCCATGGCTGACTCCCACTTCGACCTTTCTTCATGTGGAAGTTTTAACATATGGTTTATGGTTTATTTGATATCCTTGTAGGAGTTGGGGGTGATTGGGCCGGAGTGTATGTGTAGTATATAGTCCTTAAATCTTTTGGGCATCTGATTTCTATTTTCCCTGACTGGTCTGTTTGGTGTGGATTCATTGTCATGTAAGTACCTAGCCTCTTTCTGAGTGAGTGATCCTACTCTTATTTTGGGGTGGTTCCCCTTCCATTCCCTGATCTTGACTTCCTGATGCTTGGGTTTTTGTCCCCTTTCTCCTCCTCTGTCCCATGTGTTTTTCCCATCTTGGTTCTGTGTGTCGTGTCTCACTTCCTGTCTGGGGTGTATCTCGTTGAGGTGTATTTTGGACCAGTTTGCCTGCTCATGGAACACTGCTGTTCTGGATACGACAAATCTGTTGTCGTTATCTATAAATCTGAACCCCTTGGTGCCTGGTTCATAACCCATGAACCTCAGTCTCCTGGACACCTTATCCCCCTTGTGGCATAATTGTTTCTGTATGTGCACATCTGCAGTAACCCCAAACACATGTAGGTGAGCTATCTGAGGTTTCCTATCATACATCAGCTCGTAGGGTGTCTTATTAATCACACTAGACCAGAGTCGGTTGAACGTGTAGTTGGAGTATACTAGGGCCTCTGACCAAAAGTGTTGCTCAATCCCTGCATCCTCTAATGCGCATCTTACCATGGTTTGCAGGGTGGAGTTCCGTTGTTCTACTACGCCATTTTGAAAGGCTGAAAATGGAGAGGATGTAAAGTGTAGCACGCCCTTGGATTTGAGCCAGTGCGAGAAATCCTTCGACAGAAATTCTGACCCTCTATTAGTCATTATTTGCTTTATTCGTGTATTGTGTTGGGTTTCTACTCTCTTGTAGAATTCCTTAAATTTTTGGAATGCTTCGCTTTTGTGCTTTAGCGTATATACGAAGCCGTAGTGAGCCGTAGAATCTTTTTTTGTACTTTATGGATGTACAAGGGGCCCCACCAAGTCCATGTGTACCAGATGGAAAATGTGACTGGTGGTGCGTGATGACTTCCTTGGCCTAGGTTTAGTTTTTAGCTTTGAACACTTACACACTGAACATTCAAGGTAGTTTTCAGAGTCCTTTACTTTAATACCTTCAGTACAGTTGGTCATTTTTTGAATTACAGGAAAACTGGCATGTCCCAATTTCCGGTGCAACAGGTGGGCACAATCATCGTGGATGGGTCTGCCTATCAAAGGCTTCCTTGGGTGGTGTGCGTTGTGTTCCTGTGTGTTGTCGTCCCTGTTTCCTAGCTCCCTCTCACCTATTCTATCATCTTTGCCCTCTTCTAGTTCAGTGTTTGTCTCTGGTTCAATGCTGGTGTTTACACTAGGTATGTTGCCCTTTCTGATGTGTAGGTAGGGTAACCCCCTTCTGACTAAAACCTATCCTATGTCTTTCCTGTCCCTGCTCATGGATACTTCTCCTCCCACGAAAGCTACCTTTATTCCGGATTCCTTGCTAAGTTTTAAAGCTGCTAGGATGTTGTGGGGTATCTCTGGGACTAGCAGTACCCCCTCTATTTTTCCTATTCCTGGCAAGATCACATTTCCTTTTCTGGTTACTTGGACATTGTTCTGATTGGCTATCTTGATTAGAAAATTCTCCTCAGTGAAGGAGGAGAGGAGTTGTCTGTTATACGTTGTATGATTGGTGGCCCCAGAATCTATGAGCCACGTGTTGTCCTCTCTGTCCTGATTGGTTACTTGTGTTCGCACGCCTACCCCATATAGTGACCCAGTTCGGCTGTCTCTGGAGCTATCCCTGTTTCCCTTTCTATCCCTCGGATTGGGGGAGTCTCTGCGCCTGTATCTGTCCTCCTGTGGGTGTCTCTCTGGATGTCTAGTTCTGAGTTCATGTTTGTTCCTTTCCCTGAAATTCCTGGGACAGTCCCTTTTGTAATGATTCCTGGACCCACAGTTGTAACATTCTATTGTGTTTTGTTGTCTATCCTGAAAAGCTACTCTCTTTGTGGGTCTGTGCTCTCTATGTGATGTGGGGTGGCTCTTTCTTAAATTGTCTTCCGCTATCAGTCTGTTGGACAGGCTTTCAATGGACAGGTGTCCTAAGCTGAGTGTGTCTAGGTGTGTGATGAAGCTATCCCAGGTGGAATCTAAAGAGTTAATTATTACGCTCTTCATGGTCTGATCGGTCACAACCTCCCCCCTCAGATGTAATTCGGCCCTGGTGGCATTTAATGTTAATAGGTGTTCACTTATGGGGGTCCCTGGTCTAATTCTTGCTGAAAAAAAAATCTTTAGATATTCTGGTTGTGATTGCCATGCTCTCACTATTAAAAAGCCCAAACATTTTTTGTATCAGCTCAGACACTGTCAGGTAGTGTTTGATGCTGTGATATATGGTAGGTGAGATACTAGAGATTAGTAGATAAAATGCCCTGTGGTGCATACAGTCCAATTCAAAAGCCCATGGTTTCTCTGGGGGGTTAGTAATAAAGAACAACATATTTTCTCTTAGTAAAACTACCTGGAGCTGTTGACTCCACTCTAGGAGGTTAGATCCATCCATTTTTAACTTGGGAAAATCATTTGGTAAATTCCCTGTATTATTTGGTATGTTACTCACAGCAGGTGGCTGTCCATGGTTCTGGATATGCTGATAGCTGCAATACGGCATGGGGGGGTGCTTGCTGGAAGTTTAAAAAGCCCTCTCTGCACTTTTTTTCTCTTTCTCCTCCTAGGAGAAACGGTCATGCGTGAAGTCCATTTCAGTTCTGCAGTCGTCGGAGAAGGACCTGGTTGCTGCGGCTCCTGCATAGAAGTCTCTCGTGGTTGCGTAGGCCTTGGACTCAGCCTTGGGTGTCCAGCAGTGGTTCAGAGGTGGTCAGCTTGTTGTGGACTTGTCCAGATGAAGGTCCTGCCCTCTCGGAAAGGCCCGCGATGTCGGTAAGTATCCTCTCCAAACCCTGGGCTCCGGTGTTTGTAGTCTCGGTGGTTGGGGGTGTGGCGCTTTCGAGGTGTGCTGTGGCATTGGTGTGTTCGCAGCAGTGTCTGCATTCCTCGTGTGGGTGGCTCGGTGTCCCTCTCTTTCATCACTTGTCCCTCCAAACATTTTCGGAGTCTTCCTGGAGAGCCTCAGGTCTGGGCTGAAGGCGGCGGTGAGAGTCTTTATGGCTTCTTCGACCTGCCGATCGGCGGGGGGCGTTTCGGGGTCTGAATCGGATCCCCCTTCCCCATATTGCTCACTTTCCCCATAGTCCAGGGTAGTGTAGGTTTCCCGCGCTGGCCATTTTGAATCTCGGTCTCTGATTGGTCAGTGGTCGGCCATTTTGGTGGGATGCTCAATTAAAAATGGCCACCATTCAAAATTTGGTGCGGGATCGTGGGTCTCAGCATCAGTTAGTGGTTGGGCTGGGGACGAGTCGCTTACCGAGTCGTGTTCTGTAAGTTACTGGTCCGGGTCGATGTCTCCTCTCACTGCTCCATGGTTTTCTATCAGGCTTTGGAGGTTCACGATGAGGTCCCCGTCATTGGTTGGCGATCTCAGCAGCCTCAGTATGTCCAGTCGTAGGCCGTTGTCCCTCTGATCGTTGGGTTCTAGGTTGCTTTGTCCTCCGACTCCCTTTTCTCCCTCCATCATCATGATTTCAGGGTCGGTCTTGGCTTCTGACTCCACTGGCATTCCCACTGGGAAGTTGCCGAGTGAGGTCGATTGCGTTGCCATCTCCTTCATGTGTGCTTGGTTGTTCGGTCTTCTCTTTTCTTCTGTGGCAATCGGTTTCTTCAGTATACCTTGTCATTATTGGGTCACCCAACCATCCTCTGCTACCATATTGTGACTAATTCCAAGGACCGGACCCAATAAGAGACATAGGCATGTTACAGGTTCAAGCAGTGTACCTTTATTAGGCATTCATCTGTTACAGGCATCATCTGGAAGAGTGTGTGGAACAGTGTGGGACAGCCTTAAATACCTGGGAGGCGGAGTCTGAGGTAAGGGGTGGTCTGGAAAGGAGGTTACTGGGAGGTGTGAGTGTGTTAACCCCTGCATCTCCAGGTCATGGGTATCTGCTTGCATAGGTGAGGCATTTATGTGTAACAGATTTTTTGTCATACATATTCTCCTTCTACTTTTATCTCCTGTTTCAAGAGCTGTAGAATATTTTTGAGCAGAAGACACAGTGGGGCATGAGGAGTATGTAGAAAAGCAAACAAAGAATAATATAAAGATGCAAATCCATACAGTACTGTAGTATCTTTGCTAGACCAACTGAACTTTTATAATAAGTGAAAACTTGTAGCCCTTGTTACCAAGTTTGATTGTAGTTAGAAACAGGGCATCCTAAAAATTAGCTCTTGTTAAGTTATGTCTACTCGATGTTTCAGTACTGAACTGAATATAATGGAGCTTCTAGGAATGTAGATTGGCTATTATTTGGTGTGCAACATTGGGAAGAAGTAAAAGAATATATCTGGATAATAAATTTATTTATTTACTCCTTATGGGAAAGAAAGTAGTAGTAATAGTAGTAGTAGTAGTATGGTAGTAGTAGGAGTAGTAAAGAGTAGTAATAGGAGTAGGAGTAGGATTTTTTCCCAATTCTCCATCCCTCTCCTATTTGTATGTCTGAGAGGGGAGTTGTTTTTTGTTTTGTTATCTATTTTTAACGAAAGATAACAAAAAATAAAAAGTAGATAAAAAAACAAAATGAATGTAAATGAATGTCTAATTGCTGCAGCAGAAAATGTGCATCCATTTTGGCGTAGAATTTCCCCCCTGCAGGTCACATTATGTTGGATGAAGTTCCAATTCTAAATGACAAACAAACTATACACAGTTAAATAAAACTCTTATATTAGCTTTTCTGCTAATCCCAGCAGGTCAAATTTTAATTACTTTATCAACACAGATAAGTCTCACTCTTAGCTTCCATTGTGCTTTGCTTTGTAAGCTCTCATTATTATACGGCTGATCAATTCACAAAACTCAAGTGATAATACAGGTGCTATTAGCAGCTTTCAGGCAATAGCCTCAGTGAATTTAACCTGGTGCTTTGAACAGGTTTTTCACAATTTAGCAAGCACTATAAATTTTATTATTCTGGTAAAGCAGATTTATTTTGGGTTTTTTCCCTCCTTTTTTTGAGATAGAAAAATTCCACTACTAAGTTACCATGCAAAGCATCCTGACATGAATACAAATTGTCCCTTCCCAAGGGCATAGTAATATAACTAATTCAATTGCTTTTCTGTACTTTTCTTTTCTCTTTTTTTGGAGGGTAAATCCAATTATGTTCAGAACTGTTGCAAGCTGTTCATTAGATCCATAATCTGACAAACAAGCCTGCTTGCTCCATCCTGAAAAAAAAAAGACAAATTCATTTCACTAGGGGATGTGTATCTTTGGAACTTCTGTATGCCTTTCAGAATGCATCCTTAAGCAAATTTAGTTATTTCTCATGGAATTCGTATCAGGATTGGAGGCAAACATGTCCCTAAACCTTGTATAGCTAATTGACAGCCTATGAGTCAAAGACTTTAAAGACAGTCCTTGGCTACAATTCAGTCAATGATAGAATATAAATTAGACTTCTCAGATTTTAATATGATGGTTATTCAAATTTATGCTCCAATCATTGATGCATAATAACAATATTAACCACAACAGCAGCAACAACAATTTATACGGCTTCCAACTTCAAGTGACTCTGGGCAGTTTAAAATCGCTAAAAATATACATAAAAACAAGGAAATTTTAAAAAAATAGAAATGGCAGATATGGCAAAACCATATGGGAACAAAGAAAAGGGAAAAAAATGGGGTTTTGATCATACTTCTGGGTCCTTTGGAAAACAACTGGGTAGCAATTTAAGACATAGAATGTCAAAGTGGGCAATAGGAAAGTGGAAACTGTAGTTGAACTGTATGGGCTAAGAAATAAATGAAACAGGAAAATGACAGATCAGCTTCTGCCAATCCAATTATTTTTTTGTTGCTAATTCATTCTTCAAACAGCCAAAATGAGGTCTGTATGCATATACGTGTACCAGATGGGGCAGACAAAAATCAAATTGACTATATTATTAGTGCAAGGACATGGAACAGCTCAGTTATAAACACATAAGCAAAGCTCTGCTGGATTGGACACTGGGTCCCAGCAGTCTGTTCTCACTGTGGCCAACTGCATACTGCCTACTAGTTTCCCAGAAGATGGCCTCCAGAGGCAGTCATGCTGCCATTAGGCTAATAGGCATTGATCCTCATGACTATCCATCACATTTTTGAGCCAGTCAAACTGGTAGCAAGCACTACATCTCATAGTTATGCGAGAGAAAAAAACATGGCCAGGAAATGATTGTAGAACAGATCATGAACTGCTCATCTGAAAGTTCCAAGGCAACCTAAAGCAGAACAACAAATTCAACCAGTTTCTGAAGTGGGGGCATTTACCCCTTATTTTCAAGAAGAATACCTTGAAGTTCTATATCTCAGTGATAGGAAATCAGTGAAAATGGGTAATAAAATCAAGAAAGTTGTTAAGGAGAAATATGAAAAGATACTGTCAAAAACCAAGAAACAGAAGAAAGCAATCTGGGATTCAGAACAGATGGTAACATTTTGAACAAGAGAAGTCAAAGTCAAGAAAGACAAGTATTTCAGGAAGGGGTTAAGAAAGAATTTCAGAGAGTTTTAAGAGACAAGAAACAATTAAGAATAACGACTGTAAAGTTACTGAAAATGGAAACAGCCACTGAAAAGCTAGGAAAGTCTTCCAAAAGATCTTCAACTTTAGAAGGAAATTTCAGCCTTGAATTGGTATTCTAAAGGATACCAATGGACAGATACTGATTCAAAGAAGATCAAGCAGACATAGGATTAATATACTGAAATTCTATAGGGATGTCAATTTTTTTTTAGTTATGAGAAGCTCTAATTCTAGAAGACGAAGTTAAATCAGTACTCCAGTCATCATCGACTTACAAAGATAGAGGAATTAATGGAATATTTATAGAAATATGGCAAGCAATCTAATATTAATCAGTAGATTCTAACAAAATGTGCCAGCAAATCTGAAGAATGATATAGATGACAGCAGTGAGTCTCCATAGAAAGAAAATACATTATATAAGTTATTTATTTATTTATTAAATTTATATGTTGCCCATCTCCCATTAAATATAAAAAGATCAAACTAATGACAATAAATATAGTATTAGAACTGACAATGAACCTACACTGTGCTAATGACACTTTCCTAATAATTGAAATTGCTATTGATCTGCAAACTCTAATAATGAAAGTTGAGAAGCATAATGAAAAAATAGGGCTCCCATTAAATATAAAAAAAATCAAACTAATGACAATAAATATAGTATTAGAACTGATAATGCTGATGTAGTGGATAACGTCTGCCTTTTAAGAAGCAGCAGTCAAAAAATATCCTACAGATAGCACTTGGCAGAATGTGAAAGCCTTGGAAAAGGTATTCAGATGCTATGATGTGTTTCTAACTACATGGATTAGAACTGTACAAACAATGGTTTTCTCTGGGACATTATATGATTCAAAAATTGGACAGAAGCAAGATAGAATGAGTACTGATAATTCTGAATTTGGATGTTGAATATGGCTCCATGGATATACCATGAATAGCCAGAAAAATAGCAAATGGATCACAGAAACAAATCTACTTAGAATCTCTCTTGAAGTACAAGTGACCAGTTTCAAACTATCATTCTTTGGACACATTGTATAAAGACTCAACTCTCTTGAGAAGGAGCCATGGAGGCACAGTGGTTAGAACCAGGGGTAGTACTTACTTACTTTTGCTACCGGTTCGCAAATGTGAGCTTGCACGCGCCAGCTCTGCACATGCACAGAGCCTTCCACACATGCACAGAGCATCAAAAACGGGACATGATGACTTCCGGGCGGGTGGGTGGAGCCTCCTGCAGCTGCCACTACCGGTTTGCCTGAACCAGATAGAACCAGTTGAATACCACCACTGGTTAGAATGTAATATTTGCAGGCTAACTCTGCCCACAGTCAGGAGTTTGATACTGACCAGTTCAAGATTGACTTTTACTGAGATCGATAAAATAAATACCCAGATTGTTGGGAGCAATATGCTGACTCTGTAAACTGCTTAGAGAGGTCTGTAAAGCACTATGAAGCGGTATATAAGTCTAAGTGCTATTGCTATTGCTATTGCTATTGCTATTGCTATTGCTATTGCTATTGCTATTGCTATTGCTATTGCTATTGCTATTGCTATTGCTATTGCTATTGCTATTGCTATTGCTATTGCTATTAAGAAGTCCACAATGCTGAAAAAACATGCAAGGAAAGATAACATAATCTGCAGCAAGATGGATGAACGTAATAACAACGGCAATGGGTGAAGTTTTGGGAATTTGAATAGCTCATCTGAGAACAGATTGTTATGGAGAAGATCTAACTATGTGATCATTAATGCTTAACACCAACTTGGCAGCACTTGCTCCATCAAATAAAAAAAATGAATATAGTCAAAGAAGCTCTTAATTTCAGAAAATGTGCTTTAAAAAAGCATTTGTCATTCCAAACACATTTATCAAGCAAGATTAATATTTCCATCAAGTGAACATTAGATTTCAGTTGCATGTTTGCAAAATCTCTGCCACAAGTCCTGTGGTGGCAATGGATGCTAGTTTACATGATTATTCTTATCTGAAATCCCTATTTATTAAGTATTGCTGCCTCAGTGCATTGTGGGGGGGGGAGAAGAGAAATACTGGCGCTGTGGTCTTTTCTTTTTGCAATACAAACTACTAAACAATCACTTTTTTTCACTAGATCCCTCTCTAATGTTAAATGGAAAACATTTATTCCATTGAGTGATAATGAGCAAGAAAGGGAAGTAAACCTATTGAAAAGCCAGTTTCACCAGCAAGGATGTCTGGGAGGGTGGGGGGGGGGCAGTATTTGTCCAAAAAGTGATGATACTTGCATGACTTAAACCATCATTTTGACTGTTTTTAAACCTCCCCCTGTCTCAAACACCCATTATCAGATTCTTTGTATAGAAACTTATATAACAGGAATCATTCTATCAGGTTATAGCAAAGTGAAATCAGGGAAAGAGGAGCACTCTGTTGCCTTTTCTGAGCAAATGTGATATAGATGCGTTATGATAGGCCACATGGGCGTAGAAGTCATTTTATCAGTGACATTTACAAGACAGCCGTTTTGTGTCTGCACTCTAGTTCCAGACATAACTTTTATTGCCCAATATTCAAAAGGTGACTACTGAGCTATTCAGGTGATGCTTGTACTATCTTACTCTTTAGAAATACAAAAGTAGAGGCATTAATCAATCTTTCAAGACCACCCCTGGACATTAGCTTTGAAGAAGGATACTGGGACAGGTTGGGATCATAGGTAATTATATCAAAACTCACTGCACTTTTGAATCCTTAAGGCCAATAATATAATTTGGAAACTTGACATTTCAACAAGCAAAAATATAATGTCAGGAAAAAGAACCAGGACTTTATATCACTATTTATATCAGACTACAAAAGCCTCATAATTACTAGTTTTGGGCCAACACTGCATATAATATTTTGCTTTTCTGGTTGGCAGTTCTAAAAACTAGACGGGCCTTACTCCTCAACCTGTGGTCAGTCAGATCTGCAAACTGTTTTTGTTTGACTAGGATAGTCAGGAAGATTGTCAGTGCTGAAAATGGCAGTCTGGTAAGATCCTAGTCTAATGCATTGCACTCACTCGACTGTCAGACCCAGATGGTTGTTATCAGTTACTTCAGGCAACAACCTTAGGAAATAAAAAAGAGCAATAGCCACTTTTGTGCCTTCTGATGCAGATGTCAATGCTCATCACTATAGTCTCAGGACTGGAGTACAGGAGGTGGGTAATAACCAGCAATATTGACACAGGTGCTGGCTATTAAATAAGCCAAAAGATGGTGACATGACAGGGGTTTTTCTAAAGTGAAGGACCTTAATCCAAGACAGAGTTCTCAAGTATAGAAGAATATTTGAAACAAAATTTATGATTCCAGTTGATAGATTATCTAATGAAGGGGGGGATCACTTTGCTCTACTGCTTGTTACTGCAGGACAAAGTTATTGTGACTGAGAAGAGTCTGTGCTGCACAATACTGCTATTTCTCCAATTCAATAATTCTCAGATCCAAGCAAAAGTTTTTTAAAAGTCACCTTTTCACAGCCCGCTGAGGACTTATAAAGCCACAGGGAAAAGAAATTCCTATCCCTTTTGTGAAAAATTGCTTGTTGGAATTCATTAAGACGCCCTAGTGATGCAGTGGTTAGAATGCAGTATTGAATTATTTGGTTTTCTTCATAAAATATATTTGTTTGCATGTGTGCACATGTTTTGAATTTTATGACCAAAGATTTCATTATTCTAGTCAGAAACTTTCTACACAGATCTTTGTGATTTATGGGTCTGATGATTAGACAAGTTAGATTGTGGAAAGAAAAATAACACACCTAACTTTAGAGAGCAAGATTAAAATTTACTTATAACTGCTTGCAGAATATCAGAAGCCACTTCATATCTTTTTTTCTTTACTATTTTTCTACAGTTTTTTTCTTTTTTTTTTCATGCTTTCTTTTTCTTTGATGTCTTTCTTTATAGTAGTTTGGGTTAGCTTTTATTTATTTATTTTTTAATTAATGAAAATTATATGAAAGAAAAAGAGAAAGAAAAAGAAAGAAAGAGAAAGAAAGAGAGAGAGAGAAAGAGAAAGAGAGAGAGAGAGAGATAAAGGTTTATACAGGTCTAAGCAGGTAATTCATAGGGGAAAGTTGCAATACATGAACTATATCAAGATAATTGTGGTTATAATTGTAACCTTCCTCTTCCACTTTCTTTGTTTTAATATGAATTTTTATTTTTAATACTTCTGGGCTTGGGAGCTTTATGTTTTATTTTTATTTTTTGGCAAAAATAGAGGCAATGTACTCTTGTTTTTATACCTTTGGATGCTACGTGTGTTTGTGTAGAACAGAGAGGAAAAGAAAGTACTGTATGCTGAATAAAATCAGCTTAATTGTTTGGAAATTGTGCTTTTTGTGTAATTGTCCCCAAAAGATTTTGAGTTCAAAGGCCTTAAACCTAACATAAAATAGTTAATTAGAAGTTCCTAAGTAACTCTTTTTAATATATAGCTTGCCAGTTCTGCTGCAACACAGAAGGTGCTCCTGGGTTCAAAAGTTGAATTCCTCCCAGAGATTTTCTAAACAAAATTCCTCTTCCAGTCCTGTAGAATTTAGTCTCATTAATCTTGCTGTCAATCCTTCCTCTCACAGGAGGAGTTCTAAGATGCCTCCCTTGAGATTCAGATAATTTTATTTATGAACAAACAGTATATGTTTGATTTCTTGCTTTGAGAACCAAAGTTTGAGAACCATTCTATTTTAATACACCACTGTACACCGTATCGAAGTACAATCAAATTTACACAGACTCAAGAATAGTTTTACATAATATTAACTTATTGAATTCAGTGGGAATGACCTGTGCGACTCAGTCTTAAAAGACTGATTTCAAGAACCAACCCTCCCTCTTTCTTTCTTTCTTTCTTTCTTTCTTTCTTTCTTTCTTTCTTTCT
>WNWU01000053.1:1010601-1049246 GCA_012654045.1 Ptyas mucosa
TCTTTCTTTCTTTCTTTCTTTCTTTCTTTCTTTCTTTCTTTCTTTCTTTCTTTCTTTCTTTCTTTCTCTTTGAATAATCAGGTAAACTCTTCTTTGAATCCCAAAACAAGTTCAACTTCAAAGCTATTTACAAAATCCAACAACCTTACTTGTCTTTCATAAGTGTTGCAGAACAGGTTATTTGCTCTTATTGAGTCTTGCACCTCCTTGCTGCTCTTGATCCAAATTCCAGTGGACTGTCCACTGCTTCTCTTATTTGTGATCTGCTGTCCTATCCCTCCTAAACTGTGTGTGTTCTTCAGCCTCTTGGCCTCCATCCTCTCTCAAATAATCCACTGAATTGATTTCTTTTTTTAGCTGAAATTTGCTCCTCAGTTCACTTGCCTTGAACCAAGCTGCAGGTGGGCTCATCAGTGGGGTACACATCAAGCACAAAACCTTGTGTTAGATTCGATGATGGAAGAGATGGACACAGCTCTTTCAGTGACAACAGCTTTTTATTAGTAGACCAGTACAACCCAATAACCTGCTTGTCTGGCAGCATCCCCTTTTATAGAGGGCTGCCAGGCAGCTTAACCAATGAGCTTCAAGTATTTTCCCACTGTTTTGGAAAACCTGAGTGAAACCTATTGCTCACTCCTTATATGGTACATAATACTTTGCATCTTCTCCTTTTATGTCTTTCTTTCAAGTAACTTTTTGTCTTACTTTAAATCTCAAACTCCTTTTTATTTCTGTGTGTAACCTAACCAATTCCTTTTCTTTTTCCTAGCAATTTCTTTCAGATTTAGTCTCTTCCTGTTTGGGTCAAGTCTTGCTTTACTCAAGCAAAATTGCTAGATGTACATGAGTGTGCCCTGTCCTCAACACTTTCACACTTTTATTACAGAGATCATTATATGGGCTGCCTTGAATTATACAAAATACAGGTGAAATATGAATGAATAAATATTTTCCAAGCTACATTTTGTTTCTTTCTTTCATCTCTGTAAGGTAACCTTATTTTCCTATCATACAACTATAATCCATATTTTCTTACATATTTTCTCCACTGTTTCGTAAGGACTTCTGCATCATCCTAGGATCAGATTACTTATTTCCCCTACTATAAATCTAGTGCCAATTTAGCACCCGAGTTTTTCTCTTGTTATTTTTGCAAAACCTCTTTACTTGTCTGCATTGGCTTCATTCATTTTGCCAACTAGTGCAACCTCTAGAATATAACTGAAGAAGTTTGGAAGCCATATATAACATCTACTTCCCTTATCAGCTATAATTTATTATCTTTTGCCATTTCATTTCATATCGTATGAAATATTTTACTAAATGTTCAGTTTCCATCCTTTGAGGTTTTATAAGATTCTCCTATTTAAATTTGTAATAAAAATGAATATGTGGATCATTTGATAGGGCACAAAAATTGAACAATGAGAATTAAAAATGTTTTGTTGTTTGGAGAAGTTTATCGTTGCTTTAAAGAAAGTTCACAATTCTTTGAAATTGCTCTGAAGTATTACCAAAGATCTTCTGATAAATTTGAATAGCTAGATCTGACTTAGCTAAATTTAGCAAAATACATTTTATGTTTTTTTAATGTTTGTGTATTATTTTTAATAACAATTATTTTTTTCAAACTGGATATTTTAATATATGCACTAAATTGGACCTTACTGACAGCTTTTCCACATACTTTGCTTCTAGCAGCACAAAAATATGCCAGCAACCATTTTTTGAAGGTCATGTCCTGATAATGCAGCTTCCATCTTGTCACTAAGCCCACTGCTGAGGCAGGCTAAAGCTAAGCTAAAGTGCTCTGGTTTTCCATTTTATGCCAGCAGAAGTCCTCCATGTGGACACTTTAGGACACATTGAGAAGAACCCATTGCCCTCCCCACTCTCTCCCTCAATAGCTGTCAAGAGAAACTTTTCATTTTAGAGTTCTACCCGATGAGCAGAGATTTTTGAAAGCATGCATGATCTTCAGCCAAGTAACTTCATCTTCCAGCAAAGTATCAAGGAAGACTGGAACAGAGGTTCAAACATAGAGGAGGCCCTAGTTGTAATACCAAAGGGCTGGTCCCAGAAGTTGAATGCTTCAAAACACTGAGGAAAATTAGCACTGGCTCATTAATGGGGTTCTAATAGGAGGCCACCAGACTGTGAAGGAAGAATTAGACAAACAAAGGATAAATAGCTAAAGAAATGGGGAAAAATTCAAAGCAATTCAGCTAATGGACACTAAGACAAATAACTCAGTATGAAAGTGGAAACTTGTTTTTTTTTAATTGAAAAAGTTTTACAAATACAAATTCCCCCCCTTTCCCCCCCCAACATTGTAAAAATCAGGTTTATAACAATACAATACCCTACAAAAACCCCTCCCTAACCCTCCCCCACCACCCCTTTCCCTCCCCTCCCCTTGACTTCCCTTATATGCAATACTAAAAATACCAAACAATATCTATGTTATCATCCCTTCCGTATCTTTTTCTCTATTCACTAACATTTACTAGTACAATCATCAATCCCCCTCAGCTGAAAGCTACATGATATTTTCTAGTCTGATATTTATTCTGTATATATTCAATCCACTTTTTCCATTCCTACATATACTTCTCATGCGTCTGATCTTTTAAAAAGGCTGAAATCTTCGCCATTTCTGCAAATCCAGCCATCTTCTGAATCCATTGGTCCACAGTCGGTAAGGCATCACTCTTCCAATATTGGGCAATCAGCAACCTAGCTGCAGTCACCATATACAAAATCAATTTTGTTTCACCCAGTGTAAAATCTTTAACTATACCCAGTAAAAATAATTGCTCACAAATTTTGTGACTGTGTGAATTTACCATTCTGAACCCATATTTTTTCCCATGTTTCCATCATAACTGGTTGAGCAAAATTCTGTGCCCATTTAATCATACAATCTTTAACTAACTCATTTTCTGAATCCCTTTCTAACAAAACATTATAAGCTCTCTTAATATGCATTGGACCTGTCTCTTTTATCTGTCTAACCAATTCTACTTCATATTCCATTAGACCAGTTTGTTGATCTTCTTTCCATCTCATCTGTAGTTGACTATACTGCAACCAAGTCAAAGAAGTCCCTTCTTCCAACAGCATATCCAAAGTCTTCAACCGCCATCTGCCCCCTTCAGGATAAAGTAACTCTTTATATAAGAAACCCCCGAGTGACTTAATATTTGTATTCCACATGGTATCAGCAAGGTCCAGCCATAAAGAAATCTTATAATCCCATTTGATTTGGTGCTTCTTCCAAATTCTCATCAAGGCATTTCTAAGTAGATGACTGTTAAACACTTTATCCACTTTATTGTCATAAAATAAATATGCATGCCATCCCCAAACAAGGTCATGACTTTCTATGTTCAGCAATCCAGTCTTAGTTTTTCCAAACCAATCACTTATTTGTATCAATGCAGCTGCTTCATAATATAGTCGAAGGTTTGGAAGTCTAAGACCACCCCTCTCCCGAGTATCTTGCATTATTTTCAGTTTGACTCTTGGCTTTTTTTCATTCCAGACAAATTTATTAACTCCTTTTTGCCATTCTTGCAGTGGTTTATCTGACTTAAGCACCGGTATCATTTGAAATAAAAAAATAAATCTCGGTAAAACATTCATTTTTACTGCTGATATTCTTCCAAGTAAAGATAACTGCAGTTTCTTCCAAGTTTGCATGTCTTTTTGTATCTTTTGCCACAGAACCTCATAATTATTTTGAAACAGTTTTATATTTGAGTCTGCGATTTGTACTCCTAAATATTTAACCTTTGAGACAATTTCGAAGCCTGCCACACTTTCAAGTTCCTTTTTCTTACTCTCAGTCAAATTTTTAACAATCATTTTAGTTTTTTTTTTTTGGTTCAGTCTAAAACCAGATACCATGCCATAATCTTCTATAATATTCTTCATCTGGATTATTGACTTCATCGGCTGTGATAGGGTAACAACCAGATCATCTGCAAATGCCCTAGTTCTGTAGTCCTCTTGCCTTATAACTATTCCATTCAAAGATTTCGAGTCCCGTATTGCATTCAATAAGACTTCTAGAATTAAAATAAATAATAATGGGGATAATGGACAACCTTGTCTTGTGCCTTTTTGTATATTAAAATTTGATGTTAGACATCCATTAATAATAAGTTGTGCAGATTGCTCATGATAAATCGCTCCAATCGCTTGTGTAAATCGCTCCCCCACATCCATTCTTTCCAAAGTCTTAATTATAAAATTCCAGTCAACTCGATCAAAGGCTTTTTCCGCATCCAAAAAAACCAGCGCTGCAGAGATCTGTTTATTCTTATCTAGATAGTCCAATAGATCTATAATTTGCCTGACATTCTCCTTCATATATCTGCCTTCAATAAATCCCGCTTGGTCATGATGAATCACCTTTTGAATAACTGGCATCAATCTGTTGGCCAATACTTTTGCAAAGATTTTGTAGTCTGTATTTAAAAGAGATATTGGTCTATAATTTTCTGGTTTCTTAAGACCTGATTCTTCTTTTGGTATCAGTGAGACAAAGGCTGTTTTCCACGAGGAAGGTATCTTACCTCCTAATTGTATATTACAAAACAAGTCTTTAAGATGTTCAATCATTTCCTCTTGTAAAGTTTTATAATAAACTGCAGTTAGGCCATCCGTCCCTGGAGCTTTAGCTGTTTTCAGTTGTTTTATAGCAAAACTAATCTCCTCAACTGTTATTAATTGTTCCAGATTTTCCTTTTGAACTGATGAGATCTTTGATACTCTCTTTTCGTCTAGGTATTTATCTATAGAACTGCTCTGTATATTATCTTTAGCATATAATTTAGTATAATAATCCAAAAAGGCCTTTTTGATTGATTCTTGTTGGTATACTTCTTTACCATCATACTCAGTACTATCAATAATTCTTGTAGTTGCTTGTTTCCTCAGTGTATAAGCCAACCATCTGCCCGGTTTATTAGCATTAGTAAAAGTATTATGCTTTGCAAATTGTAAGTTAGTTGCTGTTTGATCTGCTATCAGCATTTGGAATTGATTCTTCAGAAGTTTTATAACTGTTTGCAACTGACCATCAGTTGGTTTTTAAATCAATTGTTGTTCTTTCTTCTTTATCTCACTTTCCAACTGTAATCTCCTTTTCTGTTGATTCTGTCTGTATTTAGAATTCATTTGAATCAGTACACCCCGCATATATGCTTTGCCTGCGTCCCAGACTATTTCAATAGGGGTACCTTTATTCAAGTTCAATTCAAAAAACTCCTTTAAGTGTTTTTTAAGCTCACTTATGTTTTTTTCGTATCTAAATAAATTCTCATTTAGTCTCCAAGATCTTCTTTCTCTTTTTCCCATCTCGATTTCCATCCAGACCGGACTATGGTCAGTCAAAGTCCTAGGAAATATCTTTGTCTTCTTTACTTTAGGAAGTAAATCTGTAGTTAACAAAAAAAATCTATCCTGGAAAAGGATTTATGCCTATCCGAATAGAAAGTAAAATCCAATTCATTTGGGTTGTGAACTCCCCAAATATCTTTCAGTTCCAAATCCTCTTGCATTTCAAAAAAAGCTCGTGGTAGTTTAATTCCTAATTTAGCTGTACTTTTTTAATCATTTTTGGGTTGGATTACTCCATTCCAGTCCCCCATTATTATGATAGATGTGTAGTTCCATTCCAGAATTTTTAAATGAAGCATCTTATAAAAATTTTCCTGTTGCTGGTTTGGAGCATATATTCCGACCAGCAACATTGGACCATTGCCTGTAATAAGTTCAATTGCAATATATCTTCCATATTCATCTGTTTCTATAACTTTAGCTAAAAGTCTTTTATTTATATAAACCACCACTCCATTCTTCTTTTCCAAATTTGAAGCAACAAATTGCATACCCAATCTAGAATTTATCAAATATTTCTGATCTTGCAATTTTGTATGAGTTTCTTGCAAACAAATAATATCATTGTGAAATTGCTTCAGGTAATGAAATATCTTTCTTCTTTTTTTGTGGGGAGTTCAGTCCATTTACATTCCAAGACAAAACTTTAAGTGCCATTTGATCCTGTCTGAAGTTTTGAGAGCAATTGCTGAAGATCCTTTTTTACAGAAGTAATCTTCGGTTTAGCTCCTCCCATGACTTCAGGTTGCTGTTTTGCTTTAGTTTTCTTTTCTCGTTGTGGTTTGTACAATTCCTGCTGCTGTGTTTCCTTCATTTGTTTGGACATCGCTCTGGTTATGCATTGCTCTTCCAATTTAGATGTTCTCAATTCAGGATCCAGCGCCTCCTCTGTAATAGTTTTAGATGCCTCTTCCAAACGAGAAATTTCAAGTGGTGCAAAAGGATCAACCACAACACCACCAACCGCTCCCTGAGCCTCTCTTGCCTCCTTCTCAGACTGCTTTATTTGTTCTTCAGTTTCTTGTTCATACTCAGCTTGTAATTGTGTATCCTTATCTATTGGTGAAGATGTACATGGAGGAGGAGATCCCGCTTTCAAAACATTGTAATAAAATTCTTCTGCTTTTGCAATAGTGTTAAGATGGTATCTAACTCCTCGAATCCACAGTATTACATCTGCTGGAGCATCCCATCTGAATTGTATATTCTGTTTCTTCAATTCTACCACCAAAAATCCATAATCCTTTCTGTCTCTTAACATTTTGGGTGGTAATTCTTTGAAAATTCCAATTTCAGCTCCATCAACTTGAACAGAAGTAACAAATGAACTTTGCAAAATATCATTTCTTATTCTTCTGTCTGTAAAATATATCACTACATCTCTAGGCAATTGCCTTTGTACTGCCACACGAGAATTAACTCTGTACACCTTGTCAATCTTGCACAGAACCTCACCAGGTTCTACCTTCAGCAAAACTGCTAAAGCATCAGCACAAACTTTTCTAAGATCTTCCCTGGTGTTCTCTTTTACTCCTCTAAATCTGATAGCAAACTCCATTGATCGAAATTGCATCATAGTAATCTCATTTTCAATTTTTTGTGTTATTTCTTCGACTTCAGCAATTCTTGAATCAGATACCTTAAATTTAGTATCCACCTCTAAAGCAAGATTATCCACTTTTTTATCAATCTGCAACACTACCTCAGACAGGCCTTTGACAACTGTTTGAATGTCTTTATTAACTGCTTCATATTTTTCTTGGATAATTCCCTTGACTTCCTGTTCTGATCTCTTAATTTCTTTAATAATAAGATCATAATGACTTTCTTCCTTTATCTGAGTTTGCAGCTGCGCAGTTTGAGGCTGCTTCTGCTTATGTGTGGGGGAATCCCCCCCTGGTTGTTTTGTTGCCATTTTGCCTCTTAAAGATCTTCCTTTTCCACAGATTCTAGCAACTCTTCCCAAAAGATTCTCCAGATTCAATCAGGTCTATAAAAATCAGTTACTATTTTTATTTTATTTTATTTTTTGTTACTTTTCTGCCTCTTCCAGCCGGATTTGTTACTTTAAAATGTAGCCAAATACACTGATCAGATTACTTTCGCTTTCAGCTGCTCTCCGCTGAAAGAAAGCGCCATTTTTTTTCCTTTCCTCTTTCCCCCTCTCTCAGTTCCAAGTTCCTTTAAACTTGCAGAGTACAGAAATCTTTAATACTTGCTGTTGAGTAGGAAATCCAAATTCTCCTTTATTTTGTTTGGTGATATGTCTGCTGCTGCTCTATCTTGCTCTGCATTAAGCAGAGTTTCCCGGTCGTCCGGAGCTTCAGCGGCTTGGATAGGGAGTCCCACCCTGTTAACTCCCCAGAAGCAATAAAACTTTCTGGGGGGTCTCACAGGGGACTCTACCTGCAGCCACTGGCTCTCCTCACCAAATCTTCACGATTCTGAGGTTTTTGAGCCGTTTCCGACCTCCGAAATGGCTCTTTGACAGGCGACAGGGCTGGCGGTCTTCAAAAGACTGTCAGCGATGGTCCGCGGCAGTACCGGAAGTCAGAAAGTGGAAACTTTTGTGACCCAGGCCCAAGTACTACTTTTCCTAAGTAGTAGGAAAATCAGTCAGTGAAAAAACAAACAAACTTTATTCGAACAGCTGAGAATTACTTCATTCCCAGTGTTGTTCAACTAAATTAAAGCAAATTCCTCCCAACACAAGTTCCTCAGTCCTATCGCAAATCTTGGTCCAATTAGGCAAACTGCCAAAGGCCTTTCTTGGCAAATGTTCAGAAGTCACAGATACAAAAATAAATACAAGACATAGATGAAGAAGACGAAGCTACTACCGTTGTTTTCTGGCAAAGCCCAAACACTGTTGCTGGTCTGTTTTAAGCCTTATGGGAGGGGCCAATCATCTCTTGGCCCTACTCACAAGTTGTCCTCTTTGCTTGAGCTGCTCTTGCCTTCTGGCAGCTCTTCTCATGCGTGCATTAGGAACAGGCTCCTCCTGTTCCTCTGCCTCACTCCTATCAGTCTCTGGAGGCTCTGGAGTCCACACCTCACTCCCCGATGGCCCTGGCCCCATCTCTGCCTCTGATGCAGAACCCTCATCCGGGCCTTCCCCAGCCTCCAGGACTGGCCTATGTTCTTCCTCAGCCACATCGCTGTCCAACTCCACTGCCAGATCTGCAAGCTGCTGGCGGACCACAACAGAATCAAAAAGAAATGACAGAGCCATAGCAATAGCACTTAGCAATAGCACATAGACTTATATACCACTTCATAGTTCTTTACATCCATCTCAAAGTGGTTTACAGAATAAGAACATTGACCTCAACAATCTTGGTCCTCATTTTACCAATCTCAGAAGGACGGAAGGCTGAGTCAACCTTGAGCCGGTCAGAATCGAACTGCTGGCAATCGGCAGAATTAGCCTGCAATACTGCATTCCAAACATTGCGCCACCACAGCTATGGAGCCATGGAGTGATTGGGGAGAAAGCTTCAGTGCATCAGCTTTGAATATTGCAACCTTTTGTCACTCATCCAGCAGGCTATTAAGATTGACATCCTCATACCAGTAAAATAAATTAAAAATCAATCTAAATAAATCAATATTGACCCATAGATAGATATCCTACTTGGTGAATGTAGATGAAGATAGGGAACCCTCAGAGGCCCCATACTCACCCTATCTCATTCAGAAGAGCAACTGGTATTTGTTTTCCTGCTGATAAATAGCAATGGATGGCAGGAGAAGGACACCAAAAGATTCACCCAAAGAGTATCCTTCAATACAGTGTGTAGGTAAGGGAGAGTTTTCACACTGACATATTTTCCTGAAGACTCAAGATTATCACAAACATAAAGTATATGGGTTTTTTTTTAATTGCTTGGGGATTGTGTCAAGCTATGTTCTTGATTGTTAAGTATGCACACATTTTGAGTACTTAATGAAAGTTCTTGGAAAGGGCCTTGGCCTTCTATGGATTGATGGATTATATGGTGCCAAGTAATTTTTGACTCCTAACGATCACATAGATTTTTTTCCCCATGACAATTTATCCCAGACCTCTTCTTTCAGGCTTCTCAATAGCCCACTCTTTGCCACTGTAACTGACTCCATCCACCTTACTGTTAGTTCTCTTCTCTTCTTTCCTTCAACCATTCCCAGTACTAGATCCTTTCCCAGATAGCCACTCTACAAGAATGGAAATGTTTTTTTTTTTAAATCAGTACGGAAGAATTAATTTGGTTTGGAGGCCTGCTATCTTTTTTTTTTATTAAAAAGTTTTATAAAAAGTACAAACATTTTCTCCCCCCCTTCCCATTCATTCCCCCACCCCCCTCCCAGCCCCCATCCCTCCCCCTACCAACCCCCCTCCCTCCCCCCCTTGGCTTCCTGGGATTAGCTCAGGGTACAAAATGTACAAACATAATACTATAATTAACTAACCATATAATATATTATTAATAACCTTGATCTTTAACTTCTAAAAAAAATACTACTTAATATGACTATCTCTACTGCATATGTCATTCATAAGCTAACTGAAAATTCTTATTCTGATATTTATTTTGAATATAATCTATCCATTTTCTCCATTCCTTTATATATCTTTCATTCGAATAGTCTTTAAGATATGCGGAGATTTTTGCCATTTCTGCCAAATGCACAACCTTTATTGTCCATTCTTGAATCATAGGTATTTCTTGTTTCTTCCAATACTGTGCCACCAGTAGTCTTGCCGCTGTTATTAAATTTAAAATCAATTTTATTTCTAGTCCAGTACAATCTGTTATAATACCTAACAAAAAAAACTGTGACGTAAATTTAATCTTTTTCTTTAATATATTTTGAATTATCCACCAAATTCTTATCCAGAACGCCTTAATACTTTTACATGTCCACCATATATGAAAATACGTGGCATCCTGACATCCACATCTCCAACATTTGGGCTGAATATTTGGATACATACAAGCTAATTTCTTTGGGTCTAAATGCCATCTATAAAACATTTTATAAAAATTTTCTCTTAAATTTTGAGCCTGTGTAAATTTTACATTTCTCACCCATATATTTTCCCATGTATCTAACGTTATTATTTCCCCTACATTTTGTGCCCATTTTATCCTACAATCCTTAACTAATTCTGTCTCCGAATCTATTTCCAATAATGCATTGTATAACCTTTTTATGTGCATTTGGCCCTGGTCTCTTATTTGCTTAATCAAGTTCTCTTCATATTGTAAAATACCCTTTTTTTGGTCTTCCTTCCATCTGGCCTGTAGCTGGCCATATTGAAACCAAGTTTTAATTATTCCTTGATCTTTTAGTTGTTGAATAGTTTTTAGCTGAAACCGCTGTCCTTCCTTCTCCAAAAGTTGCTCATATGAAATCCCATCTTGCTTTTGCTCTATGTTTATATTTTCAATCGCATGTCTGGGTATTGCCCAAATCGGAATTCTATCATTTAATTTATAACTATACTTTTTCCATATTCGTAACAAGGAACTTCTCAATATATGACTTTTAAAAATATTATCTACCTTTTTATCATACAGTAAATATGCATGCCAGCCATAAACCAGGCCATACCCTTCAACATTTAATATCCTGTCTTCCGTTAAGTTAATCCAGTCACTAACTGGTGATAAAACAGCTGCCTCATAATAAAGCCCTAAATTGGGCACTTTAAGTCCACCTCTTTCTCGAGAATCCTGCATTATTTTCTGTTTAACTCGAGGTTTTTTCCCTGCCCAAACAAACGTTGTTATACCTTTTTGCCATTCTTTCAGTATTTTATCAGTTTTAAGTATTGGTATTGTTTGAAAAAGGAACAAAAACCTTGGTAAAAGATTCATTTTTATGGCAGCTATCCTTCCTAACAGTGACAATTGTAACTTACGCCAATTCTGAATCTCTAATTGCATCTTTTGCCACAATAATTCATAATTATAGTGATATAGTTTCGAATTAGTTGTCAGGATATTTATTCCTAAATACTTGACCTTTTTAACTACTTCAAATCCTGTTTGCTTCTCCATCTCTTGTTTTTGTTTAACAGTCATATTTTTAGCTATTATCTTTGTTTTGGCTGCATTTATTTTAAAGCCAGATATGAATCCATACTCTTTAATTATATCCATTAATATTCTAACAGATTGTAATGGTTGAGTTAAGGCAGTGCTTCTCAAATAGTGGGGCGCCCCCCCCAGGGGGGGCGCGAGGCTCCATAAAAGGGGGCGCATTTGACCTCAGCATCTGATTGGCTGTCCAAAACCCTTGTGACACGAGCCTGTCGGAGCCATCTTTAGTGTGGGACGTCCGTCCACACTTACTTTGTTGCCCGATGGATGTGCGCCCAATTGATGCTCAAATGACTGACAATGACCTTCTCCTGTGAAACATAACGCTGCCCCAATTAATCAAACTTGCTAAAGAAATCGGGCTACCGCTGCTGACATTTACATCGATAGTGAGCATTAAGCCAGTACATGTGACTGCGCATGCTCCTCCCTTTCAAGGAGAACAGACCTTTTTCTAATAATGATACTATTTACAGTCGCGCGGGGGGCGCAAAAAATGTTTTCTTCTTCCTAGGGGGGCATGACAGAAAATAATTGAGAAGCACTGAGTTAAGGTAACGACCAGGTCATCCGCAAAAGTGCGCAGTTTATATTCATATTGCCTAATCTGTATTCCTTTTATTTCTTCTGAATCTGTTATATTATTCAACAAAATTTCCAATGATAAAATAAATAATAATGGAGACAAGGGGCATCCTTGCCGTGTGCCTTTTTCTATTAAAAAATTATCAGTTAAGCCTCCATTAACTATTATTTGTGCTGTTTGTTTCTGATATATAGCCTTTATTGATTGTATAAAAGTATCACCAAACTGCATTCTTTCAATTAAATTTAGTAAAAACTTCCAATTAAGACGATCAAATGCTTTTTCGGCATCTAAAAAAATTATACCTGCAGGGACCTGGTTGTTCCTTTCTAAATATTCCAGTACATTAAAAATATGTCTTACATTGTTTTTCATTTGTCTGCCTGCTATAAAACCCGTTTGATCATAATGTATTATTTGTTGCAACACTTTCATTAATCTATTTGCCAACACCTTAGTAAATATCTTATAATCCGTATTTAACAATGAGATAGGCTTATAATTTTTTGGATCTGTATGGTCCTGACCTTCCTTTGGTATTAAAGATATAAAGGCTGCTTTCCAGGAGGGAGGAACCTTACCTCCCTGTTGTATAGTGTTAAATAATTCTTTCATTGGTTCAGCCATCTCTTCATGTAAATTTTTATAATAAACCACCGTCAGGCCATCAGTTCCTGGGGCCTTACCCATCTTTAAATCTTTAATTGCAGACATAATTTCTTCCAACGTGATTAATTGAGTTAACATATCCCTTTGTTCTTGTGAAACTGGCTTTATATTTTGTTTCTTAAGAAATCCATCTATATCCATATCCTGAATCTTATCTGCCTTATATAATTCTGAGTAATATTCTGTAAACGACTTCTTAATTAATTCTTGCTGAAAGACCTCCTTTCCTTTATATTTAATTTTTTCAATTGTTCTTTGACTTTGTTTCTTTCTAAGCATATAAGCCATCCATCTTCCAGGCTTATTGGCATTACAAAATGTATTATATTTAGCATACTGTAAATTAGTTGCTGTTTGATCTGCAATCAACATTTTAAATTGTTCTTTCAGCAAGTTAATAACCTCTTTAACTTTATTATCCCTTGGGTTTTTTATCAAAAGTTGTTCATTTTCCTTAATTTGCTCTTCCAACACCCTTCTTTTTTCCCCTTGCTTTTTTCTAAACTTATTGTTCATATAAATCAAGACACCCCGCATATAAGCCTTACTAGCATCCCATACCATTTCCATTGAGGTACCCTTTTGCATATTCATAATAAAATATTCTTTCAAATACTTCTTACATTCCTTGATATTTTCCCCATATCTAAATAGGTTTTCATTTACTCTCCAGGACCTCTTTGGTCCCTTACAATAATCTATTTCTACCCATACAGGGCTATGGTCTGTCAACGTTCTTGAAAAATCTTTGTTGTCTTCACCCTAGGGAAAAGATCATTGGATATTAATATAAAATCTATCCTTGAGAAGGATTGATGTCTATCTGAGAAGAAGGTAAAATCTTTATCTGTTGGATTTCTGTCCCGCCAAATATCTTTCAACTCCCATTCCTCCATCAAATCAAAAAAAGATCTTGGCAGTTTAGCTCTTGAGGCAACACTTTGATTCGATCCTAACTTGTCTTTTCTGACATCAATTACTCCATTCCAGTCCCCAAGCAGGATACATGTTTTATATTTCCAATTGGTCATTTTAGCATGTAAAAAACTGTAAAAAATCTCCTGTTGTTGATTGGGTGCGTAAACCCCCAATATTAAAGTTTTCTGACCTTCAATCAAAACTTCAATTGCCAGATATCTACCCTGCTCGTCTGATTCAATTAATTTAGAAATTAAGTCTTTCTTCAGGTAGATAACTATACCATTTTTTTTCTCTGATGATGCTGCAACATAATGCACACCCAATTTTGAATTTATTAAATATTTTTGGTCCTGTATTCTAATATGAGTTTCCTGCAAACATATAATGTCATTCTTAAATTGTTTAAGATAGGTAAATATCTTCCTTCCTTTTTGTGGAGAATTCAAACCATTAACATTCCAAGTCAGGAATCTAGTTCCCATGCTTGAACTTCTGAAGCCTCAGGAGCATTTGTTGGTTTTCCAACTCTAACCGACTTTTCGGTCTGGCTCCTCCCACCGCTTCCGTTTTGGCAATTTCAGAACTTGGTAGTTGCAATTGTTGAGTTTTTAACTCCTCCTTACGTTTTGCTGTAGCCGCTCTGGTCATTCTTTGTTCTCTGGGTTCTACATCCGCCAAGACTTTAAGGCTATCTTCTTGGCTTGTTGAAATTATGATTCCCCCCTGTGCGGTGGATAACAATTCTTCTTGTGGTAACTTCTCAGCTGTTTCTTTAACTTTATTTTCAGGAGAGTTTGGCCTTCCAGCCTTTAAAACATTTATGTAGAAATCCCTTGCTTTATCAATCGTATTCAGCCTATATCTTTCTCCAGAAAAATTCACCACCAAACCGGCTGGAACATCCCATCTGTATTGTAGCTGATGATTCTTTAACTCCTCCACCAAAAAACAATAATCTCTTCTTGCTCTTAACATCTTTGGGGAAATTTCTTTCATTGTCATCACCTCTTGTCCGTCCACTTCTAGCTTTTTTTTGTAAGTTGCTTGCAGCACTTCATTGCGCACATATCTTGTAGTAAAATATATTACTATATCTCTTGGTAACTTTCTCTGTCTTGCCACCCAGGAGTTAACTCTAAAAATTTTATCCATTTGCCACATCACTTCGCCTTTTGGCATTCCCAGCACCTGTGCTATTGCTTCTCCCAGCTTCTCCTTCAAATTTTCTTTTTTTATCTTCTTTCACCCCTCTAATTCTCACTGCAAACTCCATTTCTCTATATTGCATAAGTAACAAATCCATCTCAGATCTCTCAATTTTTTGCTGAGCCATATCCAACTTGTTGCTCAAAAGTTCAGTAGTTTCTTTAACTTCTTCTATTTTAGAGTCCAAATTTTCAGCTTGGGCAGCAAGCCCTTGAAATGCATAAAGTATATCTTCTCTAATGTCCACATTACGTGCTGCCAATTCCTCTGTAACTGTTTGGATTTTAGTATCAATCACAGCAGTGAGATCTTCTGCAACATTTTGAATTCTAGCTGTAAGTTTGTTTTCTGTAGCACTCAATGCTCCTTGAATAACCTGTTGTATCATTTCAATTGTTAAAGTCTGAGCCTCTTGTACTTTAGGAGCATGAGCAGGAGAGCTGCCAGCACTAGATGTACCTTTTGCTGGAACTGTTTTTACTGGGGGAGGCTTTGTAGCCATTTTGAAGAGAGTTTATCTTTCCCCTCCTCCTTCTTTTATTTACTTTTTTTCCCTTCTTCCTGTATTCTTAAAGTTTCTTTTAATTAAAAAACAGCCAAATAGTCCAAATTTCTTAAAAGCCAACAAACAATTCTTTAAGAAAAAGAAAAAGAAAATCCTCCTTCTGGCAAATCATTAACAAAAGAAAAGTTTCTTTGAGGCTATGGCAGTAATCAGTTCACTTTCACTTTCCCAGCCACTCAAGCCTCAAACGCCATTTTTTCCCTTTTTTACTTTGTAGCTTCCGAAGGAGGCAATCCACAAAAATAAAGAAGTTAAGGAAAATACTTGCAATTAAAGTCCTCCTGGCTGATCCCGTCTGCTTCTTATTATTAAACTCAGTTTTTTAGAAAAAAATCCAGCAGATGCGGTCGCGGCTTGTGAATCTGCCAAAGCAGAAGCGTTCCTGGTCTGGAGCTCTTGGCTGGCTTCTGGGGAACTCAGCTTTTCATCCCCACAGAGATCCTTCTGGGGGGCTTTGGCGAGCTCTACCCCCACCAGCCGGCTCTTCACTTCCCCCTTTTGCCCAGGGGGAAGTTTTCAAACCTCCCAGCAGCATTGGATTGCTGCACGGGGGGTTTTACAGTACCGCGGAGCGGGCACGCTAACTAAGGCACCGTCCAGGCTTGGGGAGCCGCCGGAAGTCCGAGGCCTGATATCAATGTTGCCAGATTACACTACTCTACTATCTGCATCTACCAAATCTTCTGAGGACTCTTTCACTTACATAAAATATCTGAATTGAATTGTCTCTTATTTATCTGGAATGTACCCCCTCCTTCCTGGAAATCCAATCAACTAAATTCCATCGCAATTTCTCTCTGAAAATGCAACAATGGTATTTGGAAAGTTACCTTTATTCATCTGGTAGGTGGTACAGATTTCTTCAGGTAAACCAAACAGGAAATAGAACCAGATGAGCTAATTGCTCTTTTTTGTAAGGCTACATTAACAGAATTTTAGTCTGAAAATACAAATCTTCCACCATCTTTTTCTGCAGTCAGATCAGTTTAGGGCCTCTCCTTTCTAAGTTTATTTCTCTGACCATTAAACAGCTTCTCCCCTTTTGTCCAATCATTCCCTAGACTGCATTGCTTCCCTTCATCCGTCAAAGATCTTCTCAGATGCCATCATAGCAAGTTATCACAATGACAAATCTGTCTTCAAATAATGAAGCAACTTGGTTTAGTTTGTCTAGTATTAAGCTGAATTTGGTTCCTGGGATGCAGTGGCTCAGTGGCTAAGATGCTGAGCTTGTCGATCGAAAGGTCAGCAGTTCAGTGGTTTGAATCCTTAGTGTCGCATAACAGAGTGAGATCCCATTACTTGTCCCAGCTTCTGCCAACCTAGCAATTTGAAAGCACATAAAAAATACAAGTAGTAAAATAGGGACCACCTTTGGTGGGAAGGTAACAGTGTTCCATGTGCCTTTGGCATTTAGTCATGCTGGCGCCATGACCACAGAGATGTCTTTGGACAGCGCTGGCTCTTCGGCTTTGAAACAGAGATGAGCACTTCCCCCTAGAGTCAGGAATGGCTAGCACATATCTGCGAGGGAAACCTTTACCTTTACCTTACTTCCTTTTAATTTTAACTCAATTCTTGTCCTGTTCTTCTTTTCAACTGTCTTATACGTGGCAGTGAAATTGCACTTGGTCCATTTCAAAAAGAGTTAGTTGTTGGAGTAATAAAATATCTTCCAACCTGTCAAAATAAAAACAAAGGTTGGTTTAGCATTTATATGATACAGTCACTGAACTATGGTAAGCATTATCTTGGAAAGTTTCATTTATATCCCCAGAGGAAACAATATCCTGAATGGCGGAACTGTGTTTTATTCTGCATTCTGTGATTTGCAGCTGAGCTTTTTTCATTCTTCAGTGCAATAGGATTACTGGTAGTGTTTATCATTTTGTATGGAAAAAGACAACGGCATAAGACTCAATTGATGAATTGTTGAATAAATTGTTTCCTACTTGCCTAAAGTTTTCTGCAGTGAAAACCTACAATTGTGTTCTGAAATGTATGAGGGCAAATGATGAATTTTTGATTTACGAGATATATTACTGAGTCTTAAAAGAAACTCAAATGCTTCTGAGAAGATAAGAAACATTATTCAATCCTCTTATTTTTATGTTTGTCTAAACATTGGAATGGATTCAGGGGTTCTTTTTCTCAAATAAGACACCTATGGAATTTTGAAGGAAATAATTGGAGCCTAGATAAGGTCACAGAAATTGATAGGAAGTTCCACACGTCTTTAAAATAACTGACATTTGATTCAAACAGAAAGTTGTAAAATGGACTTTGATTAAAAGGAAGTATTAAGATTAACCCCTCATTTGTTATATTTATCCATTAACACATAATACTTATTTAGCTTAACAAATTTATGTTGTTGGTGTATATGAAGGGGTTGGTGCTTTAGGAAACCATGTAAATAGTTTTTGTACACAATTCCTCTTGTAGATGAATGGTCTGGAAGCTAAAAAGCTACCATTTTGTATTCCAGTAAATTTAATCATGGTCATTATAGCTCTCCCTCCAAGTCCTCCCCTTCTTGGGTAACAACTTAAAAATCTGCACAATAGGAAAACTTTCAAGTGCACTGTAACTCATATTCATACTGCCTGCAAGACATCAGGTAATTCAAAACAAATGTAAATTTCAAATGAAAACATCGTGCCTTCCCTTTGGGAACCTACAATTGATGATGGTTGTATCTTCCAGGGGAGTTGATTTTAGCTTTCCCCTGCCTTCTCATGAATATTTTAATTATCTGCAGCTAAGAGTACAAAAAAACCCAAAACCCTTTATTCAGAACATGAATAAAAGACCTGGGATTAAAATACATACATACATACATACATACATACATACAGTACATTCCAGTATGATACTGTATTTTCAAAGTTCTCACCAAATCAAGCTTTTAAATCATTCTACCAGCAGAGCTTATAATACAATCAGTGAATTTACCCAGCCAAATGAGAAGGGTAATTCATGTATGGAAAGTATTTCTGCCTGCCAGGCATGCACAATTTCTAATTCACCAAGCTGACACGTCCCAAGAGTCACACATTATAGCCATATATTATTTTGGCAGGGGAGGAGTGGCACAATAAACCAGTTTTGAAGATTGCTTGGAACAGCAGGAATAGGATTGGTAGGCCCAAGGTAATTAATTGCATATGAGCTGCCTTCCTTGTGCTGAGTCATGAATTGGAGAGCACTGCTGTGTACACAGTGTGCCATAAATGGCTGTAAAAATGTGAAGTGTTCCTAAACTCTCCTTTTGACTAGAGAAACATGAGTAGACTTTTTTTGTATCAGATATATATATATATATATATATATATATATATATATATATATATTATAATATACTGTATATAAGTGATATATATAATCACTGAGTCCATCCTCACAAAAAAATTATGGAGCGTATAGCCCTGGAAATGATTTTAAGACTGCTGGTTTAAAATTCTTTTATTTATTTTGATTTCCATGTTGCCCTTATACATTAAAGATATTTTACACTAAGAATGAATCTCAATGATAAATTATCAGTGTCATTTTGTGCAATGCCAGTGATGGCAGATCTCCATTATGCAGCTTCTATATTAGTATGCATAAACATTTAGACTTGGTATGGTGGCAAGCTACTTTCCAAAATGTTGCCAACATGACTGCAGGGATTTGTTCTTATAATCACCTGGAATTAGAGTTGGTGTGATGGACTATAACTGGCTATTGCATATATGTTATCACCTGAAAGTCTAGCTGTTCCTGGAAATTGAGGGTGTGGTTCATATAAATGTACCAAGGGTAGTTATTAATTTGAGCACACACAAATTTTATTTTATTTTTTATTATTTATTAGTCATATTTCTATGCCGCCTACTCTCCGAGGACTCTGGGCAACTTACACTAAAGACAGTATACTAACTAGCATATTGCCCCCAACAATCTGGGTCCTCATTTTACCCACCTTGGAAGGATGGAAGGCTGAGTCAACCTTGAGCCGGTGAGATTTGATCCGCTGATCTGCTGAAGTAGCAGTCAGCTGAAGTAGTTGCAGTACTGCACTCTAACCACTGCGCCACTTTGGTTCATCATCATTTTGACCCAACTTTGTTGGGGTCTATAATGGTCTATAGTGCTGCCTGCTTTCAGCCAAGCAATAATAGTATTGGGAAGGTACAAGGCAATTATAAAATAGAAATCTTCTATTTCCCTAACGTTTTCCTCTTCACCCTTTTTCTCCCAAAGGTTCTCAACAGGTTTTTATCTTATAAACTCAAAAGGAGTATCATATGGATCTATATCTTATTCTAATTTTTTTCTCCTTCAAATCAAACAACTTTTTTGTATATGTGTTCTTTTCTATTTGGCATACATTTTTGTTGCATACTGGGATGAGGCATGCCATAATGGCTTTGGAATTAAAAGAGAATTCACTTCCTTTCATTTTCCATGTCTATGCATCTACTAATGGTGCAGCATCAAGAAGTTGAAAAGAAAAGCATTTCAGTACTGAAAGCAAACAATCTGCTATTTCAAAGCAAATAATCTAGATGCCAAGCAATTTTTCTTGGAGCAAAACATCACAATGAATGAGGATGTTTCTGCTTGGGCTAAATGTCTGAGAGGTTTCAAGCAAACTAAAAATAACAAATAGAGTATGCATTATTTGAATACTTTTTATTAAACAAGAGCAACATAGACAAGTATGGATGTTCTGCATAGACAAGCATCAGAAGAATTAAAAAGAAGCATTTTACTGAGCCAGTTAAGATGTCTGAAATGAGGAAGTTGTGAGTTTCTGTATATAGGGGTTGCCTTTACTCTTCATATATTGTGTTAGTATTTGTATCAGTTCACAAAATTGCTTATTTAGTATGCACATGCTAAGCATTAATTGAGTGGCGCAGTGGCCTAATGGTGGAAATACTCAATTCCTACTCAGAAGGTTGAGGATTCAGTCCTAGGTAGCAGCAGATGTTTCTCTCCTAGGGTGCAAAAAAAGAAAAATCTACTGCAAACTTTGTGTAGGCCTCAGGAAAGGGATCTGACCAGTAAATGCTCAGCTCCTTCCAGTCACCCCGACTCTACCCCAAATGAGGATCATTTAAAAAAAAACCCTAAGCATTCATTATTTGGGAAGAGGAGAAAATGCAAAAGTAAACCATACCTGTCTAGTCATAAGTAATAATAGTATGGAAGTAGGTAATCTTTGGAATAATTATGGATTAAACACTAATACAAAATGTATATCATTTACAAAAGCGATTTTGAGGGCTTTTTTTTCATTTTTAAATGGGTAGCTAAGAATCATTTATTTTATCCAGCAAAGGAGCAGTCTATTTCAAACTGTCTTTCTGTGTTGAGAAGAAGAAAGGGATAATTGTGCCACAGAAAAAATCTAGTAATTCCTTTGATCTGATTCAGAAATAAATGATATTGCACTTATACAGAGCTGTTGGTTTGCCCTAAGCTCATTTTAGACTGAGACTGAAAAAGTGCATATTCTTAAACTTTCAGGTAATTCATTTCAATAAGACAGTTCATCATAGATTTTTTTCCCCCTTTCATTGTGAAATCAGTGATATGTAAAATTCTTTAAGTTAAAGACTGACTCATGCCTTTAATTACACAGTCTCTCCGCTCAGTCTCTTCCACTATTCGTTTTTCTTTTCGTGAAAGGAGTTGAGAAATGGACCACAAGGACACCTTTTAAAATCAATTTTTAAAAATCAGGACTGATAATGATGAATAAGAAATTAGGTTACTTAGACATTTGCTGAAATGGGTTTCAGAGCTATAATGTAGAGCACTATCAGAAAGAGCCATTGAATGATGTGAGACCGAATAGATAAATTTGTTCTTATTTCAGAAGGTAGCTTCCTATTTCCCATAATGTCAGCCATTCGAGGTAGTCCAGACAAGAAATTAAAATCGTGAGTATTAACATTACCTTTATTGTAATGTTAATTTAATAGAATCTTGCAAATCTGAAAGCATGTATCCCTTTTCTTGCTTTTAATTTCCAGAAAACTAGAGAGGGTCCATTTAGATGTCCCCTCTCCACCCCCATTATTTCTACGAGCTGAGATATCTCTTGTCTGACTGCTTCCCTGACTGTGGATCTTCCTCCTTTCTCCCAAGGTTATTCTCTTAGCCCATTACACATATTGGTTAGCATACAGTAGCTGCAAGCCATGGTTCATTGCCTATGTAGTAGAAAGATACTGTTCTTCACTGTATTGTCTCAGCTACCCCTGGAATTTCTTGCCATCTCTACCACTTCTTCACTGACATTCCTCTTGTTATTTACTAGTTACTAGCTCTGAAGAATTCATAGCATGCTAGACTACCTTAACTAACATCAATTTTTGAGATGGATAAATCCAACCTGAAGGGGGAGCAGGTAAAGGAGAACAGGTCCTATCCTTGGAACAACCTTCCCTCCTCACTACAATATATGGTTCCACCTGATTATGCCAGTCTTTAGTAGGCTGGAAAAGAACTGGCTTTTTCCCTGAATGGTTGATTCAGTGTAAGCGGAGTTCCCATATGGTGGGATACACCACATTTTAACTTCTGGACACCATTTAATTCTTTTTTTAAAATTTAGTTATGGGTGTTGTTTTTCTGTTGTGTTTTGTTCACTGATTTTTGTACACCATCCAAAAACATGCTGTTTGAATTGGGTAGCAAAATAAATATATAACTAAGGAATGATATTCCCATCCTTAGAGCAGCAGATATCAATAGCACTTAGCAATAGCACTTAGACTTATATATCACTTTACAGTGCTTTATAGCCCTCTAAGCAGTTTACAGATTCAGCATATTGCCCCCAACAATTTTGGTCCTCATTTTACTGACCTCGGAAGGATGGAAGGCTGAGTCAACCTTGAGCCTGTTGAGATTTGAACTGCCAAATTGCAGGCAGCTAGCAGTCAGCAGAAGTAGCTTGCAGTACTGCACTCTAACCACTGCATCACCATGGCTCACAATGCTGTAGAACAGAGATGTGGACTGGAACATTGTCCGTGGAAAATTTTCTGGAGTAAAAAATTCCATGGAAAGTTTTCGACATGAGGTACCACAGATGATTTGACACTTGTGTGATATTTGGTTTTCAGATGATCAGAAAATATTGAGAAACTCAAAGTACATTGCTGATGCACATTATTATTTTATTGCCTATATCAATCATTGTTTTCTACATTCCAATATTTTTTTTCTCTGAATGTCAAAGCTTCAGTTTTCTTATATGCATTATAAGCCAAATCAAAGGCATAAAAATAGGCTAAGTTGTTTATGTCAAGCAATATAGCCCAAATAATTGAGCATACAGGTGGTCATCACTTAACAACCAATCATTTAGTTCAAAGTTAGGACCATGCAGAACTTACAACCCATCCTTGAAGTTCTGGCTGTTGTATCCAAAACATCCGCATAGTCACATGATCACAATTCAGGCACTTGGTGACTGGCTCACAATTAAAACATTGCAGTGTCCCAGTGATATGATTGCCATTTGCGATCTTCAACTGCTTGCTTCCAACAAACAAAGTCAATGAAGCAGCTGGCAGGAGATTGCAAATGGTGACCACATTACATTATGTTTAGTAATCATTGTTTAGTGACATCGTGGGATACACTTAACAATGGCAACCAAAAGTATCAGAGGTGTCATTGCTGTCATAGTGCTGTGTGGTGTTGTGCTTTATGACTGCATTACTTATTTGATGGAAATTCTGGTTCCATCTGAGCCATCTGAGCACTACCCATACAATTGATGTTAATATAACTGATTTGAATCATTCTAATTTTCATATGGATGTTTTTCCAAATAGTCACATCTCCACAACTCAATCTCAATAGATGTACAGTTCAGTAATATGAACTAAAAGCATGCTGTCTTGACTATGTTAGGTAGAATAGGAGCTGCAATCATTCTATAGTCAGCAATTGAATATGGCATGAGGTAGAGTAAACAAAATCCAGCACCCAAGTTTCAGCTCTTTTTTTATTTATTTAATATATTTATTAATTTTTTCTGTCATTGATTTCCCCTTTAAGGTAGCTCTGGGCCCTCTTCCAGATATCCCTTGGAGGCTATTGAATTTATTTGGCCTTAATGTAATTTGCACTTCTTCACATAAATATATTTATCAACTAGACACTTCCATAGTTTGCTTGAAGATAAGAGACATCCAGATCTTCAGGACCCAGCATGTTCAGCCTGGCTTGCTTATCTGTCCTGCATCCTGCAGTGCCATTAGTTGCAGAGATGTTATCTGCAGATGTGAAGTTTGGCTCCTTTTAGGATAGTTGCGGCTTGAAGAAATACAGCTAGGATAGGCAAAGTCTTATGGACTAGACCTCAGCTTCAAGAGCCCATTGTATCCATTGTTGTCTTCTTTTCCTGAAAATTTGAAGAAAGTTAAAGATAAAAATGAGAACAGGGAGAAAATTAGTCTTTATTTTTCTCCTCCAAAGTGTCCCCAAACCAATTTTAGTCTTTGGGGTGGTTTTAGAGGTGGCTTAAAGGTGGAAATGGGGGCATTTTGCCTCCTAAAAGCCTCATGTTCCCATTTCTTCTCTTAATCTCGAAAAACAAGACAAAAAAGAAATAGCCACATTTCTGTGATTTCTCTTCCAAATTATGGTGTTATAACCTCCAGATTCAGAAGTTGCATATAGCCTGCAAGGCGCAGATTGACACCCCTTCATTAATTTTAGCTTTCAGTAAGTATGGACAATCCACAACTTTAGGGTAAGAAGAGGTTGTTCACTTTAATTGCACAAGGTCACAATAAATAATTAGAATGCTGTCATTCATAATCTACCCATCTCAGATTATCATAACTATGGTAACTACTGTTAGTAGTAGTTCATATCATAACTACTGCATAACTTTGTGTATATTCTGTAAAGGTAAAGGTTTTTGTTATGTATCTAATTTTGGAGGGAAAATTAGAGCGGGAAAAAGCTCAATGATCATTGGCTAACACACTTGGCAAGTAGCTATATAAGGAAAGCTGTTCTACTGTAAAGTTGCTGGATTTTCACTGTACATTAAAGAGTTGTTGTTCACTTTGACCTGGCTCCCGGCTCCTCACTTGCCCGATCTAACAGTTTTCCTGTCCAGTCATGTCAGACTCTGGGGGCAGTGCTCATCTCTGTTTCTTAGCAGAGGGAGCCAGCATTGTCCAAAGATATTTCTGTGGTCATGTGGCTAGCATGACTATAGGTCAAGGTCCATAGAATGCTGTCACTGTTCCACCAAGATGTGCATACAAAAGCATGCACATCTACTCAGATGTGCATGCTTTTGTATAGCTAGGTGGGCAGGAGCTGGGGCAAGTAACAGGAACTCACTCCATTGTGTGGCACTCGGGACTCATACTGGGACTGTTGACTTTACAGTCAACTAGCCCAGTATCTTAACTGCTGAGCCATTGTGCCCCCTGTGCATTCTGTACTTTGGCTTATTACCAGCAATATCTTCTATCAATAGAAGATATTGCTGGAAATGGAGGCATATCAGCAATGTATGTGCCACAAGAAGCTCTTCAGCTAGTGAATCTGCTCTAATCTTGCCCTCTACTTAAAAAAAGGTTCTGCAATTGTGCTTTGTTTATAAACATAATGCTACCATATTAATTGCACTATAAGGAATATGACATAAATAATAAAATTTATACTTTTATTAGTAAAATAACATTGTAAAAAAACCTCTAAGGCCTTTGTGAATGTATTTACAATAGGATAATCAGTTATTTAATTGTCTCTTGGAAAAATTATCTTTAATACCATGCAATTTACTGTATACAGTGCATAAGTCTTAAAGCTTAATTATGAAAATTAAATATATCTTTATCTTGCAGCATACATGCTTCTTTTCTAATATATTACCAATCAGTTAATTTACTTTCTTCTATAAAAGTGCCACAGAGATTAAGACATGTTTGATTCATGATTTATACATAAAGATGTCTTATTTTGATTAGAAACACTAGGCTCAATTTCTAGTTTGCATGACAAATATTGAATCATTTTCTATGGCTGCTGTTGTGTTTCTCTTTCTTTTGTTAATTGTTGGTTATCTGGAGATATTTTTAACATAATTTTAAAAACAAAATTCTGAGAACAGCTTAGTTTAGTTTACAAAAATGTTAGGAGCCAAATGTAGGCCTCTTTAATGAAATCAGCAACCTTCCTGAATTAAATTGAACAACTTTGTCAGTCTTCCCTTTTAAAACTGTACATAATTTTTACCTGTTGTTCACTCATTGGAAAGCCAGACCTGGTGAGGAATAGGGCAGTGTTGGGGTGGATTTTAACTTGCTTGAGGCCAGTCTTTTGTCTGTAATTTTCTGCCTCCAAAATTCTCTCTCAAACTCCATTTCTGGCATGGAGATTGGGAACTCGGGATATTTGGTGAGCATAAAATGTTTCCTAGGGTAACAAACGGACATCATTGGATTTAGGGATGAAGAGATCCAACTCAAATAAGAGGAAGCCTTGCAATCCATCAGTGCCCTCACAATCCTTTGAAAATGTGTCAAGGTATTATGTGTGTATTTGTGTTGTATGTAGAAATATTCAAAATTGCTTAGCTTAGGGTTAGGATGACCCTAATTGTCCCCAGTTTCTCTTTTAGAGGTAGACCATGCTACCAACTGCCTCATTTAATGATCTTTCAAAGTTGCAATCATTTTTTTTTAAAAAAACAGCTTTTGTAACCAAATCTCATATTTACAACCACGACAGCATCTCACTGTCACAGGGTCATCATTTATGTGGTTTGCGCATAAGCAACAAGCAGAGTTAGTGTGCTTGTAACAAGCAGAAATAATAAAACATGTGGAAGTAAGAGGGTAAGTTGCGGTCACTTGTTGCTTTGTTTAATGATGAAAATGGAGGTGTGGTCATATGTCATGGTCGTACAATTTTCTGCTTAGCAACCACAGTGCTTAGTGATGAGGTAGCTAGTCCCAATCGTGGTCACTAAGCAAGGTCTTTCTGTAATGTGTTTCTGTACTTCAGAAACAATGTGTTATATCACCAATGGCGCTTTCTCTTAGAAATGAATAATTTAATTCCTTTTTTTTACCTTCAGCATTCCCACACCCCTTGTAGCTTTATCCTTTTCATTGTTTTGTTGACTTCCTTTTCTTTCCTTCTTCCCTTCTCTTCCTTTCCCTTCCCCTTCCCCTTCCCCTTCCCCTTTCTTTCTGAAATATACTTTTATTTTTTAGGGTGCTTAAAATCTTTTTCCCTTCTAAAATATATTGCATTAGTTCTCCCTTGTTCACTCAGTAAATAGCTAGCCCTTCAACATGGCTAAAGGATGATTCATAAGCTGCAGGCCTAAGGCTTTTTTGCACTGACTCAACGAACCATGACAAAACAGGTTTCTCCCTCCTTTTTTTATCAGTGTGTGGTATAGTAGACTTCTATTCCATTCAGTCCAGTAATTACATGGAAAAGGGGATTTAATTCGCCCATTCCTTAAAAGAGTTCTAGTAGTGCTGCCAAATAAGAATACCAGTTCTGGAAGAAAAGGAAAGCAGTACTCATGTATTTTATTACAGTTATTCTGCTCTCTGGAATTAATGCATTAAATAATTAATGATGTCTCCCCTAACAGTTCCAGATATTGTTTGAGGAAGTTTCTATATTCAACAATGAACTGTTACTCTTAACTGTATGCTGATGCTGTGAAACTTGACTGTGCTAATTACATGTGAATTGATTCCTGCAAGCTGCACTAGGTATGCAATTGTCCCTATTTAGAATGTTCAGCATTATCATGAAATTAAAACAAAAACAAAAACAAAAATAACTCAGTGAAAAAAGAGGATTTCCTTTCCTTTCTTTTTTCATCAAATATCAGCTCCTAACTTCCAGAAACATTCATTTCTTCTTATAGCTTTCAACTCTTGAACTCAACAAGTCATTCAGGTTTACAAAATAGACACAGCATGAGTAGAAATGAACATTTCTTGCATCTGTACAGTTGCTCTGGGGGCATTATTATTCAGGAAAATTTACAGCATATAAGTATTCATGAATATTGCAGGATCCAATTTGGATCAATCACCAGGACCAGAAGTTTAGTCTTCTGAGCTTTCAAACTCATGATGGAACCCATCCTCAGGGAACTTCTCTCTAACAGAGTTTTACATGAACTTTCTCCCCCAAGAGAAGTGGAAAGAGTAGCTCTGTCAAACATCATGTACTTGTTTCAAATTTCAGATCTTTTTCCAAGTTAATACAAAAGCAGCCAGCCAATTCTCTTTAGAATTTTGTTTTTGACTCATAACTTGATTTCCTATCAAGCATTGTTTAAGAAATTTGCCTTGGTTTGCTTTGCCCATTGTCAGGCCTGGAAGCCATCTTTTGCATTGGATCTTCAGGTCTGCCACATTTATTGCTGTGGGAAACTGGGAAAGGGGATTGTATGGAGCAGTGGTGATATATAGACATAATAACATTCCTTTCTCAGAGACATCTTGCCCTGCACCTGGAGGGATGTGGTTGGGAGGCATCTCCAGTTGGGACGGTGCTTTGATTGGACCATGTGATGAACTTATGGGTGCTGGGCAGGGACTTGGGGAAAACCTGGAAACTTTCAGATTTGGGTTTTCCCAGATGTGCCAATATGACATCTCTAATAAAATGGAACTTTGAGGAACTTCAAGCTTTGGAGTCTTCTTTCATTGAGGGTGTTACTTGGAACCCTGACATCCATTCCTTCATGAAATCAATCCAAATTCCAAACAATCGTTCTCCTATTGTAGTTGTATGATTTGGAATTTCCTTTTTAAACCAACCAACCAACCAACCAAACAAACAAACAAAAAAACAAAGCTCTCTGATCTCAATGTAAACAGCTTCTCTCATTCTGATAAAATTCTGAAATTTAAATGTTCTCAAATTGCACACCTTTGAAGAAATTCTTGATATATTTTATCAAAGTCTCTCTACATCAAGTTTATAATAAATGTCCCATGATTTCCCTTTTATAGATCCATCTCTGTGTTTCTCTCTTGAAACTCTCATGAATTATCACCAGATCAAAAAGAGTGACAGTTGTAGCCTATTCCAAGGTCTGCATTAGTATATTAACATTCATTCTATCACAGACATCCAGGGTTATCCATTTAGGTGGTTTTTGCCATTATTTTCCTATCAATCAAAATAAAAGATGCTCAAAATATCAAACATCTCATGGCTTTCTAGCTTTGTGGCCCAGTGCATAATAAATGCATTATAAACTCTTGTCATGTATGATATGCAAATCCTTTTATGATTCCAGTAAATTGATTATAAATTAAGATTTGGCCTTGTGGGGCTGAGGAAATTGCTACTGGTATTACCACTGCCACCACTTGAAGCATTTTTTCCTCTTCCCAAAAACCTTAAGATAATTTATGAGAACTGGCTCCTCTAAGCTAGGATGGGTGTGTACTTGTTTATTTTGCTTTTTCATGCAAAGTCAATGAAATAAGCCAAGCTGATCATTTTACACTAAATGCCTCTTTTCAACTGTCAAACTGTTTATAGATTTCTACCAATCCTATTGCAAGGAAAACAAAACGCTTGATCAAAACAAGGTAATTATTAATCATCTTTTCTAATACGTAGCGTGTCCTTTTCAGTTTTTATTTAAATAACACAACACGGTATGTTGAGTTCAAACTTTATTAAAATCCAGTAATCACCCCAATCACTACACAAATCACATTTATTTTGTTTCTGTTGTGAAAAAAGATAATTATAAACCACCCCATTCATATAAATAGCAATTGATTGAGTTAACTATTTTGAAGCAGAAAAATGAATTGCATATGTAAATCCTTTGCCACTGACTTGGAATGTGTAGCCTGTGTGCTTTTCAAGATACAGAGTTCATAGATCTGCTTTTGAGGGGGCCAAATATTTTGGCTTCTGCTTTCCAATTATGCTTCTTGTTGTAAAACATAGTAACAGTTCACAGATGGTTTCGAAGTATAGCGCAAACATGGGAAAGCTAATATTCAGACTAATCATTTTAAATATACAGTAGTTGCATGAGATCTGTTGTTATATTTTCATTAGAGCCAAGTATGTTTCAGGAGAGATTCAGCAAGTGTTGTGGTCAGGGGTGAAATCCAGCAGGTTCTGACAGATTCTGGAGAACCAGTAGCGGAAATTTTGAGCAGTTCAGAGAACCGGTAGCAGAAATTTTGAGTAGTTTGGAGAACCGGCAAATACCACTTCTGGCTGGCCCCAGAGTGGAATGGGAATGGGGATTTTGCAGTATCCTTCCCCCTGGAGTGGAGTGGGAATGGGGATTTTGCAGTATCCTTCCCCTGCCACGCCCATCAAGCCACACCACGCCCACCAAGCCATGTCCACAGAACCGGTAGTAAAAAAAATTGGATTTCACCACTGGTTGTGGTCCACCAGCAGTCTGCAGAGCTGGCAGTGGAGTCGGGAAGTGAGGAGTCTGGGGAGGAACATGGGCCACAACAGTAACGCTTTGGACCTTTTATATATGTTGACGGCAGCAAGACTATTGTATGCACATACATGGAAGGACATTTCTATTCCGACCATGGACGAATGGCAACAGAAATTGATGGAGCTGGCAGAGATTGCTAAATTGACTGTTTTGATTAAAGAAAAGAATATAAGTACTTTTGTTACTACAGGGAGACTGTTTGAGGTGGAAAAAGATGAATCTTTGATTTTGAGTTTTACTGATTAGATTAATTTGTTGTTATAGAAGTGGCTAGTTTATATTATTATGGAAAAGTAAAAAGTTGAGGTTCAATGTTAATGCTTTATTCTACTGCAACAGAGGGAGTCAACACTTTTCTTTTCTTCTTCCCCTCCTCATTTTTCTTTCCCTTTTTCTTCTCTACTGTGTCCTATTATTTGCTTCCATATTCTATAATCTAATAAACATGGGTTTTTTTTAAAAAAAAATGCTTTGGACGTTGTGTAAGGATGGCACTTCTCCAATAGCCAAGAACTATTAACTAGAAGCCTAATTTAATATAATGGTTATGCACAAGCTTGGAGGAGTTGGGAATGCTACTGCTTTAGAGAATGCATTCATTAGAGTGAACATGAAACCCAAATAAAGTTTGGCTTCTTTAATGAATAGCAAAGAGATGCTATTTCATATCTAGGGCTGGGGCAAAAAGGATGCTGTTGATAAAAGTATGTTTGGATAGAAGCAGTTTAATATTCAGCAGGATTGTTGGCTTCATCTGAGCTTAATAACATGTGGCCCTTTACCTGATTGGAAAACATACAAGTAGTCATCAAGGATCTCTGGCAGCCATTTCTCTTTTCCTTGCTAGCCCTCTGGGCAAAGAGAGAGAGAAGACAAAAAATGTTAGTATAGCTATGTATGTGTGTTGGGGAGTATTTATTTCATTCATTTACATGATTTGGAGAGCAGAATTTCAGACTACCAGAGATTCTGCCCTACTCCATCTCACCCCACTCCATCTCAGCTCAATCTCTGAGCCAGGGAACTTTTAGGAACTGTGGCAGTCAAACCTGTTCAAAATATGAAGTGCTTCATTTTTTTTTTAAACCACAAAAAGCCCTAGATCAGTGATGGCTAACCTTTTTGCCATCGCGTGCCAAAAGTGGGGGGAGTGCGGTGGGGTCACATGCACGCGTGCCCACATCCATAATTCTATGTGCCCCGCTCCCCCGTGCCCCCCCGCTTTTGGCACATGATGGCACGGTGGGACCATTAGGCCCGTTTTTTGTTCTCCCCAGGCTCCAGAGCCTTTCTAGGAGCCTGGGGAGGGCAAAAACAGCCTTCCCCACCCCCCCAGAGGCCCTCCAGAGGCCAGAAACAATGTGTTTCCTGACTTCTGGTGGGCCCAGAAGGCCCGAAAATCAGCTGGCTGGCGCACACATACTTGTCGGAGCTGAGCTCGCGTGCCCACCGATATGGCTCTGCGTGCCACCTGTGGCACCCGTGCCATAGGTTCGCCATCACGGCCCTAGATGATCATAGCAAAACAGAGCTCTTTAAAATGTCTGGTACAGTCATAGTGACCTCAGATCCTGTACATATTCTTCGGTGCTTTTGAAATGACTGTAGGTAAGACTAAAGACTAAAGAAACATCATTTTCTGCTACTTTATAAGAAAACTTAATTTCGACACAAAATGCATCTGATGGGATTTCAGAAACACTCTGACAAAAAAATAGGAAAAAAAACATTTTGTTTTTCTATTTTCTATTTTCTATTATGAAGATAATAGTTTCAGGAAAGTGATGATATATGTCAGCCTAATATTAATTAGGGGTTAATTAAGGGTAAACAGCAACAGTATCTACAATAGCTGGTTGCTTTCCTCAGAATGATCAAACCACTGTTACAGCATTGTGACATAATCTGATCAATATTGACCTTTAGCAAAATAATTAACAGGCAGTATGAAGTATTTTAGTATAATAGTCAAAAAGCAATAAAGTTTGGCAGCTGACATGCAGTAGATGAAAATATTTGGTGTCAGTAGACATGGAGCAATCAACATTAAATGGCATAATGACTGGTGACACTGGAGTTTAAAACATATTTTTATTAATTTAATACCATCATTTATTCTACCAATATAAATTAATACTTGACATTTACTGATTGAGCTTGACATTTCAAATGCCAAATTTCCAATTTACATTCTGCCTCAAAAATTCAGCTTTCAAATTTAGAAAGTCATAACATTTTGAGCTTTTGCAGAAAACCCAGGCATAGTTTTTAGAATATTACTTCAACCAGCATCTAGAGCCTAGAAATCTACTACCATAATATTAAATTATGTGACACAGTTCATAATACAGTTTCTTAGGAATTAAAACTAACAAGTAAGCAATTTTTTAAAAAAGGAAACAAACATGCCAAGACAAAAGTAATAAATAATAGACTAAGCACCGTTTATGGTTATGCTTGCTAGGCTATTTTTAAGTTCTTGTCATTATATTAAATATTCTGAACAAATATTTGTACATCCTTTATCTCTTTATTCATGTACTTATAATACGATCTAACAAACTATTCTTTATAGTAACAGCTGGGAATATGTTGTGCACTGAGCTTCATCATTCCCTAGAGATAAGAGAATCATTTAGAATATACTAATTAATGAGGTTTTCATTGTGTTATGGTTTCCTCCACCCCTCCCCTCAATTTAAGAGAAAGCAGTCAATAAAGTATTACCAAATAAAACAATACCAAACAGGTATTATGTATTCTGAGCACCAGTGCCAGTTCAAGTATATGGTGCTTGTTGTCACATTGACTGATGGTGCCATCACCAATGTTTAAAGATTTGCATTTGTAGAAATAAAATGGAAGGAGACTGGCATTGAAACATCCTAAGCTTTTGTACCCTAGGCTAGCACCCATTTGGCCTTAACCTAAAACTGATTAATTATCTCAACTGAAAAGAAACATACAGATTACATTTGTTTTAATAGCAATAGCAATAGCACTTAGACTTATATACTGTAGTGCTTTTACAGCCCTTTTAAGCAGTTTATAGAGTCAGCATATTACCCCCAACAATCTCAGTCCTCATTTTACCCATCTTGGAAGGATGGAAGCAGTGGTGGGTTTAAAATTTTTTTACTACCAGTTCTGTGGGCACGGCTTTGCTTGGTGGGCGTGACAGGGAAGGATACTGTAAAATCTCCATTCCCTTCCCACTCTAGGGGAAGGTTACTGCAAAATCCCCATTTCCTCCTGATCAGCTGGGACTCGGGAGGCAGAGAATAAATGGGGGTGGGGCCAGTCAGAATTTTTACTCCCGTTTCTCTAAACTACTCAAAATTTCCACTACCGGTTCTCCAGAACTGGTCAGAACCTGCTGAAACCCACCTCTGGATGGAAGGCTGAGTCAACCTTGACCCTGGTGAGATTTGATCTGCCAAACTGCTGGCAGCCTCTAACCACTCCACCACCGTGGCTCTTTAAACTACATCTGTCAGGTTTTCTAATGCAAATTAGCAGAACAAAATATCAAAATGTATATTCTTTTGTACCTCTGATCTGAGTCAGACTTCTCACTGCTATTTTTATAAGACGTTCAAAGAAAAAGATACACATTTATATTGTTGCTATGCTGAAAAGGACCTTGCAACTTTATACAGTTTGTCTTTCTTTGCAATAGAAGCTTCTGTTTTTTCGACCTTGTTCTCAGAAGCTTGAGAATTTCTTTCTTGATTTTTTAAAATTTAGTTTGCTCTTGGAATTGAGGGAAGATATTTTTGTTGTTGATACATCATCTTCTGCCTCTCTCTCCAAATGTGCAGCCTTTAGCAAAGAGCTAATAAGGCATTTACATGTTGAGTATTATTAACAGTTCTGAATGACTATGTCCACAGAGGATTTAATTACTTTCAGAACATAGAGAAAAGTTAGTAAAATGGTGTGTTTTGGTAACAGAATATTTGTTGACTTCTCTTTGATTTTTTTGTAGATGGTGAAATGCTCCATTGAAACTATGCATACTGTGAAAGATTTTACTTCATCCTGTGTTCTTCATGTACTGTAAATCTGAACTAAAAGAATCAGAACCATTTACAGAAGCAAAGGATTTAAATGGTATAACCTCTTCCAGAGAGCTCACTTTAAATAGAAACGACATCCATGCATCTCTTTCTCCTCCCCTCCTTCTAGCCTATTCAAATTATCAGGATGGGGAGAAAATTCAGGGTACAAGTAAAAGCAGAAAAGAGTTAAAATGGTTCCTTCTCTATGATATGCTAATTTATGTATAATTGTGCTTTTTTAAAAAAAAAATCAGATATGTCTTTTGAAAAGGGTTGCTCTATGAAGTAATTGAGGATCCTTCATCCTGATATTCATGACCCAGGGGACTTATTAGATTTCTACTGATTTTTATAAAGCTGATGAAGAGGAATTTGCTACTTAGCTAATCTGCATTTCAATTAGCTGTGATTATTGCTTGTCTACTATTGCATTTACTGAAGCTTAATTGTGTCTTTAAAAAAAAAAAAATCAGAATTCTGAGACCTCATTTGGCAGAGACTACCAGCTCATGCCTTATGTGCAATCTCAGTACCACATTGATGCCTTCTACATCCTAAGATCACATTGCCAAAATCTGGTGGCAAAATAGTAGCATTTAGGAAATGTTCTGAAATCATTTTCAGAATGGCATCTGAATCACTTTCACTTCTTTTTAAATCTTCAAGCCACATTTCCTGGGCCTAGCCATGTGCTCAGAGCAGTGCCATATTTTTGTATTTTTTCTAGGATCCAGAGAGAGTTTAATTTTCCTATGTTTGCTTTTCTTGAGGTAAATTCTCCAGGATTTAGGAGTACCAGTGATTCATATGATGAAAAAATTGTCTAGACATGGTGTAAGATAGTGATCTGCAAATTCCAGCAGAAAAGGAGAACTATGATAGACAGGATTTGTTGGAGATGATAAAATGAACTGGCCGATTAATCATGTTAATGTCAGAGTACCTCACATACCCTCCATTCTTTTTCAGCTTTGCTTGTGTAAGGAAACAATTGAGATACCGAGACTCTGCAAAGTCAAAAAGACTATGGAATCTCTGAATTGCCACAGAGCCATGCTGGCACAGAGGTATTTCAGGCTAATTCAGCTCACTGCCAGGAGTTCGATCCCCGCCCCCCTCAAGATTGACTCAGCCTTCCATCCTTCTGAAGTTGGTAAAATGAGGACCCAGATTGTTGGGGTAAATATGCTGACTCTGTAAACCACTTAGAGAGTGCTGTAAACCATTATGAAGTAGTATATAAATCTAAGTGCTATCGCTATTGCTATTTTTCAGAAGAATTCAAAGACCCCTGATTTAATTCAATGCCTCAAATCCATTCAAAGATACTATTTTCAAATTCTGTTTGAAAATTTAATTCAAAGGGGTGATGCCACTCATACTCAGTTGAATCACATATCTGAAGTTTCATGAAACCCTAGTATAACTGCATTCAGTTTTGGTTGCCATGATGTATAAAAGATGTTGAGACTCTAAAAAGAGTGCAGAGAAGAGCACTGCACAAAGATGATTAGGGGACTGGAGGCTAAAACATATGAAGAATGGTTGCAGGAACTGGGTATGTCTAGTTTAATGAGACATGATAACAGTGTTCCAATATCTCAGGGGCTGCCACAAAGAAGAGGGAGTCAAAGTATTCTCCAAAGCACCTGAGGGTAGGACAAGAAGCAATGGATGAAAACTAATCAAGGAGAGAAGCAACTTAGAACTAAGGAGAAATTTCCTGACAGTTATGGTGTTTTCCCCAAAATAAGACCCTGTCTTATATTTTTTTAAACCCTGAAATAAGTGTTTGGCCTTATTGCCATGCACTCAAAAGCCTGATTGGGTTTATTATCAGGGGATGTCTTATTTTGGAGAAAACAGGGTAGAACAATTAATCAGTGGAACAACTTGCCTCCAGAGTTGTGAATGCTCCAACACTGGATGTTTTTAAGAAGATGTTGGATAACCATTTGTCTGAAGTGGTGTAGGGTTTCCTGCCTAAGCAGGGAGTTGGATTAGAAGACCTCCAAGGTCCCTTCCAACCCTGTTATTCTATTCTATAATGACATGTGAAATATCCTCTGTTTAAACAATATTGTAACAGGTTGTACAAACATCTCACCTATTTTACTATAGCTCATAAACCTTGGGAAAGATGAAATATTCTTTTCTTGTACCAAATAAGGCCAAGTGGCCAATAAAGAAGATTTGCTCAATCTAACTTCAATAGTCAAGAAACTTTAATTATAAAATGTAAAAAAAAGTGTTATAAGATTTTGCTTTGACTCAATCAGCATATTGTACAGAGATTTTTAAACCTAATTGATGTAAGTTGGGAATTAAAGAAAATATTATAAAGTAGGGTTCACATGCTCTTCTTAACAAAGAGAATATTTAACAAAACAATGTATAATCTTCTGTGTTACAAATGAAGAATATGAGAGGGTTTTTTTTTCTTTATTGAGACTAGAAGCTGCTTAGGAAGGATAAGCAGGACATTTATACAATTATAAATGGAATATTCATTCCTCTACAAGGAAAGAACATGTTTAAATGGAAAAATATTGTAGAACAGCAATTTGTAAGGGCGTCTTAAAAATGCTTTTTCAAGCAGTTTTGATCAAATTAAGACTTTAATAATCCTCACTGAATATGATGTGAGGATTATACAACAAAACCAAGGTCAGGAAGAATACCCTGATGAGGAACTACTTGGAGAGCTTTCTATCCTAACAGCATAGGATTAAATTAATGCCTAGTTCAAAGCAATACATATTAAAGGAAATGTGCTATGGGAGAAGATTTCTTAAATCTAGAAAATGTGAGGCACCAGCAAATAAACTCCCCAAGATACGTTCATCTCAAATACATTAGTATCGCAAGAAATGTCTGCAGCCTATGGGAGAAGGTGGATTATTGGCTTTAGTTTATGTATTTTCAGCTTTGGAGATGTATGTATGTATGTATGCAGAGATGCATGGATGGATGGATAGATGGAAAGAGAATGAGAAAGATGAGAGATGAGAGTTCCTCCTTTAAAAGAGGGAGGTTCCATTGCTGTGGCCTATCACAGACTATGCTATACCATTTACTAATCTTACCCATCCACGCACAGGAAAGAGTATGTGAGCGTATGTTCTTTGCTAGCCATTTTTACTCAATGGAAGAACTTTTTGATAATTTGGTTTAGATGGGTCTTATATATATTTTAATGGGTCTTATAATAGGCTGAATGATTCCAGTGAAATAGGTGAAAAATATATATGTATATCTATCTATGTATGTATCAGTGGTGAAATTCAAATTTTTTTACTACCGGTTCTGTGGGTGAGGTTTGGTGGGTGTGGTGTGGCTTGGTGGGTGTGGCAGGGGAAGGATACTGCAAAATTCCCATTCCCACCCCACTCTGGGGCCAGCCAGAGGTGGTATTTGCCAGTTCTCCAAACTACTCAAAATTTCCACTTTCGGTTCTCCGAACTGCTTAAAATTTCCACTACCAATTCGCCAGAACCTGTCAGAACCTGTTGGATTTCACCCCTGGTATGTATGTGTATTATTTTACTGAAACTATGATTCAGAGTAAATGACAATTATGCTGCAGCTTAAACAAATATTCTAAAAAAAAATAGCTCTATATTCATTTTTTTCCCTATAACACTGAGTTGTGTAGATTAGACTAGAGTAAGTCTATGAGAACTTGAAGGATAGGTGTGTCAAATTTTTCAACTTTCAATTTCCAAACATTAGGGGGGCTCAAAAGTTGTGACATGCCTTGGGGATTGTAAAGATATTTTGGTTACTTTAATATAATTTAGATATAATAGAATAGAATAGAATTTTTTATTGGCCAAATGTGATTGGACACACAAGGACACACAATCTAGATGTGCTTGGTAAGTAACTACATAAATATCATAACTTTTAACATTTTGTTTGTTTCATCAGAGGAAAGTTAAACAGTTCCATGGATGACATCAACCATATGTGCCATCAAAAAAGAAAAAGAAAATATAAGAAGTCACAAATGGATGTTTCATCATATTTTCTTTTCTAGTCTGCTTTATCAAACCCCTGCAGACTTTGAGAAGTTTAATTTAATTCAGGATGTTTTTGTATGAGTTTCTGTTTAGATACAATGGAAGAAAATTTTGGAAATAGGACTATGTTCACTGGAAAGAAAGCTACACATTGTAACAAAAATCAGTTTTGAAAATAAACTTCTGGTCTGTTTAAGTGCCTTCAGCAATCAAGCAGCTTTTGAGAACGAAACACTGTTCTAGAGAAAAGTTCTTCTCTTTACTCAGCTGCAACCACAATTCAGAATTTGGACTACATGATTCCTTTTAGCATTTCTTCGTTTTAATAGTTTTTGATATTGTTGGAGAAAAATTTATAAGAGGGAACTTCTCATTTTAAAATGTTCTCTTTCATTCTGTCTACTCAAGTAGTACACAAGAGTAATTCAGTTTCCAAACATTTAGTGATGGGTTTGCAAAACCAGATCAAGCAACCATGGCCATGCTCAGAAACATTCCATAGGCAAGATCCCAAAGCACAGGGAATAAGAAGTATTTACATGAAGAAAAAAGAAAGAAAGAAAGAAAGAAAGAAAGAAAGAAAGAAAGAAAGAAAGAAAGAAAGAAAGAAAGAA
>WNWU01000053.1:1056380-1102713 GCA_012654045.1 Ptyas mucosa
CCCCCCCCCCCCATAAGTGATGGCGAGCCTGTTCACGGCTCGACAGTTTGTCAATAAGCGTAATGAATTGTTCATGCAAGGGGGATACTTACTGTGGGGTGATAGAGTTGTCGTGCCATCCAAGCTGCACACCAGGGTTCTGGAGTTACTTCACGAGGGGCACCCGGGCATAGTTAGGATGAAGAGCCTAGCTCGAGGCTACGTCTGGTGGCCCAATATGGACCAAAATATCTCTCAGTGTGTGGGGAAATGCACGCCCTGCCAGGAATCTCGCCCCGATCCCCCGGTTGCTCCAATCCGAGAGTGGGAAAAGCCAAAAGGGCCATGGGGGAGGATCCACATCGATTTCGCAGGCCCATTCCATGGCCAAACATTCTTGATAGTAGTCGATGCATACTCTAAGTGGCTTGAGATCATTCTCATGTCTTCGACCACGTCCGAAGCGGTTATCAGGGCCCTTCGGAAGTTATTCGCCCCACATGGGCTTCCGGATACTCTGGTATCAGACAATGGGCCTCAGTTTACGGCCACCCAGTTCCAGGGTTACCTGGCCAAACTGGGCATTCGCCATGCCCTCTCGGCCCCTTTCCATCCGGCTTCGAATGGCCTTGTTGAATGTTTCGTGAGGACGGCCAAGGAAGCCCTGTCCAGGTTAGATAATGGTGACTGGCAAGCCAGGATAGATCAATTTTTAGCAGTTCAGCACGCCACACCATGCACAGCTACGGGGAGAAGCCCTGCAGAGCTACTCATGGGGAGGAAACTTAGGTGCATCTTAGACAGGCTTCACCCGAACTACTCCCATGATTGCTTTAAGGGTGAAATCACAGGGCTGAGACAATTCCAAGTCGGGGACTCAGTATACACCCGAAACTATGCAAACGGCCCACTATGGGTCGTGGGAACAATTACTGGGGTAACTGGACCAAAGTCATACACTGTAGATGTTGGGGTTGACAAAATTTGGAAACGCCACATAGACCAGCTCAGGAGAAGGGTAATTAGCGAGGTCGAGCACAACACAGAACTCACTGACCCTAACTACGATAACTTCTCCAAAACAGCTAACTCAAACCCGCTTCCAAGGGAATACTTACCTGAGAAACCTTGGGTCCAGCGCTGCCCCAGCAAGCCGACACTCCCAACCGGGGATAGCTATGCCCCGGATCAAATCCAGGAGGTTCCATTGGCGGAGCCGGGAGAGACAGAGGGTCCCTCCGACCGGCTCGACGCCTTACCAAAGACTGATCTGCGCAGGTCAGCCCGGACGAGAACACGCCCAAGGCACCTGCGAGATTTTGTTTGTACATATGTAAATATTTGAGTGTAAGTGCCTTCTGGGAGGGGAGGAGTGTTGTGTTCTGTTACATTTTGGCGGGAGTTTCGAATAGCGGAATAATTCCTGATTGGCTGACAGCCTCTCCATAAGTGTATATAAGGAGGGCTGCAGCCTCAATTCTTTGCTGAAGTCTCACTGTATAATAAAGAGCTGTTGTCACTTGCCTGCTTGTGCCTTCATTAATTCCCAAGCCACCACAAGGGCTATAGGTATCAAACTCACTATGTTACGTTGCCATCACATGATGTATCACAATGTTTTTTCCCTGGGTCAGCGTGGCCTATGCATGACACAGTTTGACACCCCTGGCCTAGGCAGAGGCAGGCTTTCATGGAGTCATTTATTGTCCTCTTAGCTGCCACAACAAATAGCCTTACAATGTCTGGTAAGGCTCCACCCCACACTTCCCTGGGGGAAGGCGCCCTCGGTCTCACAAACAAAAGCTAGTCAACAAACAAAACCAATTTCCAAAGGCAGAGAGGAAGTCCAAAGAGAAGGTTCAAGCTCATGGGCCAAGATTCAGAGTCATGTTCCAAAGTATAAGGCAAGTCTGCAGGCTCAGGCAAGTCCACAAGGCAAAAGGTAAGGCAAGGGCAAAAACAAGAGTCAAGGCTGAGTTTTTTCAAATCAGGGGGAGAGTAAGCCAAAGCAAACAATTGTTCATGAAAAAGAAAGACTCCCCCCCACTTCTCCCTAAGTCAACCCACACCAGGTGTTCCTTGTGAGGAGGGGCAGCTTGACCTTCTCTTGAGTAGCCTTGCAGCCATCCTTTGAGTTGCCTCCATTCTACCCTCTGTGCCCTTGAATCGAGTGGGGGAGGCAGTTGTTCCTCCTCAGAGGGGATCTGCTGCCTCTCAGCACCATTGCCAGTCTACAGCCAATCCTCTCCTGTGTCTGTGAGGGCAGGCAGCTTTCTGTCCAGACAATCACCTCCCCCAATGCCTGAGGGGCCTGGGACAGTATCATTCTCAGCCCCTGGCCTTTCCAAACATTCTAAGGGAGATGTGCAATCCCTGTCAGATGGTCCCAATTCCAACTCCTCCTCCTCCTCTGAACTGGGATCCAATGGAGCCATGACAGCTCTTTTGTCTTGAAGTACTGGAAAACCACTATAGTGTCTCCTCTTATCCATTTCTCAGGGTACCTGGATTAGGGATTCAGTTTCTCAGTGCTTATATCTCAGTGTGATCCAGATAAGTGAGTTTTGAGGTAGAGCATTGATCCCTCATTATCACAAACACTTGAGTGCTTAGCAGTGGAAGCTTGTGATTTGGAGATCAGGTTGAAGGTAATCTCCCTCCAGTGACACATTTTTTTTAAAAAGAAAACCCTTTGCTCTCAATGTAAAACAAATAACCTTTTTTGTTCCACAGTCAAAATGTGATATACAAAACCCTTATTTTGAGAATGTAACATTCAAAATGGCCATTTGGAGTGTGAAATAATTCCTTTTCAAATTGTTTGATACATTTTTACAAAAATAATGCAAACTGCAGATAAGATAGATTTAATTAATAATTGTAAAGGTGTTTTTGATAGGTATAAGCCTTACAGGGTTAATGAAAATGCCTTCTCCTGTGATAACATTGCCTTCAACTAATATTCCAAGACTTTATAAATATTTAAATTGTAGTGGAATATCGAAGGATTCTTAGGGCATGTTACAAGGGACATTAATCTTGCCTAAAATTGTATTTCCTGGGATCCTTTCTAGCAATGGAAACCTCCTTTCTATTGCAACTAGAATCTTTTATGGGGTACAAAAAGGGAGATTTCTTTTCCAGGGAAAGGATCTTCTTCAGTTTGTCATAGTTCTGAATTTGGCATTTATTTATCTGCACAGTCTCATGATCCTAAAGGAAAAATAGGGTAAAAATGAAAAAATCTTAAAGAAGCATCTTTATGTGAAGAATACCTCTGTGCAACATGTTCTAGTGCTACCAGGTCAAAATACTGTGCACCAAGCAAGTAGCAGGCCATTAATCAAGCTTAATCATTATGCTTCTCTCAGCCAGTTTGCTTTCCTGCTTAGTTCACTTCATCTTCAAATATTCTGGGATGGAATAGATCTCAAAACCAAAGGGAAAAATATAGATGATGTAGGGATGATTCTTTCCCATTCATTTAAAAAGTAACTATGCCTGCTTGCAGCAACACTGTCTACCTGTCACAATTGCAATCCATCTCTTCCTCCTCTTAAGCTGCTTGGTCTCCTCAGCTATCAATAGTTTCCAATGCAAACCTCCTTACAAAACAATCCCACCTACTTGCTGGTGAACTTAAGATACTTCATAAGAGTAGGGTTGGGATAGGTTATCTTTTGCTAATCTCTCCCCTCAAGTCCTGACATTAGGGCTTTTCCTCCCAGGTTTCCCATTCCCACTTGACTTTGACAACAGTAGCTACTGCTGCCACCACCTTCCTGTATTCCAGAAAGTGTCTTGATAGTGCAGTGGTTAAAATTAAGCGTTGCAGGTTAACTCTGCCCACAATCTGGAGTTTGATTCTGACCAGCTCACTGTTGACTCAGCCTTCCCTCCTTTTGAGGCCAGTAAAATGAGGAGCTATATTGTTGGGAGCAATATGCTGACTCTGTAAACTGCCCAGAGAGTGCTGTATCAGCACAATACATCAGTCTAACTGTTATTGCTATTATCTGGAGTCAATCTTCTGGTCCTAATATCTGGAGAGGAGGGGGGGGAGGAGAAGGGGAGAGGGGAGGGAGAGAGAGAAGGAGGGAGGGAGGGCGGGAGAGGGAGAGAGAGAAGGAGAGAGAACACAAACTTGTATAACTTTTGTCACCTTTCTGGATACTACAATGCAAAAATGAAATGATTTTAATAATCTTTACATGTAGTGTAAAGCGTGTGTAATTACTTGTTCTACATCTTCCTCCCCTTCTTTTGTAACAAAGGAGATAAACAAAATAATGAAATATGAAAAACAAAATCAAACTTTATTTAAAAAGAAGAAAGAACACATAAAATAGAAATAGAAATAGAAAATAGAAAATACCATATTTTCTGGCGTATAAGACTACTTTTTAACACAGGAAAATCCTCTCAAAAGTCGGGGGTTGTCTTATACGCCGGGTATAAGCCTACTGATGCTCCAAATTCCCCAGCTGACCCCCAGTGATGGCGAGCCCCCGCTGTCTGGGGAAGTCGGAACGTCGGTAATATCCACCTGGATGCCTGGGACGGTGGGGGAAGCTCCGCGCAGTAACCAGCTGGGTCCAGCATTCACCGGCATGCAGCCTTGACGAGATCAGCACAGCTTCCCGAATCTGAGTTGCCGGCACTGACCGATGACGCTACGGGAGCACCGACAACATTGAGGGGTAGTCTTATACAGCGAGTATAGCCCAAACCCTATATTTTAATAGGAAAAGTATGGGGTTGTCTTATATGCCCAGTCGTCTTATACGCCGGAAAATACGGTAGAATGGAATATGCTGACCAGATGGCCACTGTTCTCACAGACATCTTCAGTCTCTTGTTGGATCAAGCCATGGGGTTATACATTCAATTTTATAATTTGTATAGACAAATAAGAATATTAACCCTACACAAGAAAGAAACATAAATCAAGAATTTAAGGCAAGTTCCTAGCTACATTTTTACCAATTTCTACTGAAATAGCCTTATCTGAAGTATCTATTCTTCTCCTTTAATTTTCCTGGACTTCCAACATCTTGAAACTCAAAACTTTAAACAGAAATCATAGACAGTGAATATTTCCAACTTTTCTAACTACAATCCATAATTTTTCTTGAAATTTGCTCCTAAACTTAGAAGCATTAGTCCTCCCCCACCCACCCAGCAGAGAGAGGGGCTGGATAATCTGTATGTGACCAAGAGTCAGAAATCTGCAACCAGAAAAAAAGAGAGATAGAGTTTGTCTTTTTTCTGTTTAAACAAAATATATTAGCAAAACAATGCAACACAAATACATTATGAAATACATTCAGAAATGTTTTTTTGCCCCATTTTATTCCTTGAAATTCATATTCCAGACATGTAAACTCTTTTGAGAAATAATAGTTTTATAGACATATGAATATATAATCTTTTAGAAAAAGAAAAAAACTGGTGTCTTGACTATTATATTCTTACAGTTGTTCCATCCACGCCTATGTGTGTGTGTATGTGTGTGTGCGTGTGTGTGTTATATGATAAACGCGCACCCATGAAACAGAGTTTAATTTTTCTATTTTGCACAGTTTTCAGACACTGCAAAACTGCAGAAATCTGTGAAGGGCTTACACAAAATAGGGAAGAATCACTGATCAGTTAGAATGCAATCTCTGTAAGAGATATAGTTAAAAAATTAAATGTGCTGTCTTTAATCAACTGCATATTGATAACAGACATTCACACAAGGTTAAGATCTGACCATTCAATTATTTTCCCCCTCCAAAAAAACAAACAAAAAACATATTTATTTAGTATTCACTCTCTGTCTTGTTTACATACAGCAATAGTAGATTTTAACCTGGATTAGCAATAAAAATAGTTTCCTTGCCTTTGTAGAGAAATAACAAGTGTTTGAATGAGCATCACTTTCCCCCAGCAGCTTATCAAAAATACAGAATATATAGGTATCTAAATTTGAAGTATTTAGCAAACTAGTGCTGATAACCCTTACTTTTTTCCTAAATGTTCCAAATATTTTATCTGAAAAGAAAAAAACATACTAGGTGATATGGACAGCATTAGAAGGATGTCTGCATTAATTGGCCATTCTTCATCATCTACAGAAATATCAGGAGATTATAAAATTGCAAATGATCATTCATTAATAAAGCTTAGAATGTAATTATCCACTATATTGAATTTGCCAACTTTACAATGATACTATGATACAAAACTATCTTTATGATTTTATTGAAGATGACAAAATGTTTGATAGAATATCTTTTTAATTAGTTTTGAGCTAGAATTCTTCTGTCACCCCATTTTTTTTCTGATTTAGTATTTGGATTAATGTACATTGTGCAAAAGAAATCTAGAAAATGACTCTTAGGAGGAGTCTACCTCTGGTATTCATTCATATTCTGAAATATTTATTGGATGGATGGAGAGATACATTTGCACCAGGAAAAGTAGATACAGCATTATTCAATCACAAAATTAAAATGAAACCATACTTTCCCAATCATAGAGAAGCAATGTAAAAGGAGAGTTCTTAATAAGGCATATTAAAGAGCATTAAAGAAAGGTGCCACTAGCTTCAAACCTCAGTGTCCTCAAATTTTTCAATGGGTGTAAAGTGATGTCTTGGGAGATCCTTCATTTTACTTTTGTCTATTTTTATATTACCATTAGTTGTAGATGGAGTCTTAAATAAGAACTTCTGTGATCTTTGAGCTTCCTTGGAAATGCTGTTAGCAGTTACAGACTGTATATCCATATTCAACCTGACACAAAGGAATTTAATAAATTCATGGCAATCGGAATATTCCCTAATATTTTACTTGCATCACCATACATATTAACTCACCCCATCAAATAGAAGACAGCAGAGTGAGAACAAATGGCAACAAGGCAAAAGCTGTCCAAAATTGTCCAAAAACTACTATATGTCAAGGTTTAATGAGCAATAGGCTAACTGTATTTTCAAACAACTAAACTCCAGGCACACAATACTGGTTTGTCATGGAGCATAATATTGCATTCAATTTAAATTTCTGGAAATTTCTACCTTTCATCTGAGTGCAGCCAACACCAGTACATCCCGATTCCCAATTTAAAATTACCCAAAACACAATCTACTCTTGAGCTGACCAACTAAATCATTTCACCGCCCAAAATTCCCCTGGACTAGATGATGGTAAATCTACAAAATCAGGAACAGCATAGCTTGAGACTACCTTTATTTGGACTGCACAGTACTAGACCACCATTCAAATAGTAGTAGGAATCTTACTGCCATCCATGGATGTCTGAATGTTGCATCTCAAATGTAGTAATTTGGTCATTGTCACATGTTCCTGGCTTTCTGTAACTGAATTATTGAGTACTGCACCTTGTCCTTTCTCCTTCTCTTTTCAGTCAGAAACCTAAGATACAGCTATCCAAGACAATGCTAGTTCTATTCTATTATTCCCAAAAATGTACCTAGGTCAAACTTTTCAACCAGTTTTTTAAGTGAGATCTCTGTGGTTGGGAAAGAAATGGAATAGGTCAGAACATTATTAATGGTGAACAGAGGGATATTCTGAAGTCAGGCTTATCTTGAGAAAAGATATTCAGCTCTGTGGCTGGCTGAAGAGATTCAAAGAGCTCTCAAGGAACTAACTTTAATAAATTCACTAAGAGAGTGCTAGAGTTTTGGCTTATTCAGCATCCAGATTTTTGAATATTAATCTCTTACTTTTTAAAAATTTAAAAATATCCCTGCTTTTAGGGGCTTGATGAATTTCCAGATATCCCAAGGAATAAAATTAAAAATCATTTCTAAATTCTCATGCTGTTGCAACAGAAAGAAATCCATAAGTGAAATTGTGATCACCTGTGATTCTAATTCATTATTCCTTCGCAAGAAGCTATCAAAATCTATAGCAAGAAATTGAGTAAAAAAAAAAATCTCCCCACTTTGTTTAGTAATGTATCTTTTGTCATTGTAGATTGATGTTTTTTCTTGCTCCTTTTCCCTCTTTGTCATAACTTGATATTGACTGATTGCTTATGTGACAAATCATTTTTTACTTCTAGTGATCACATAGATAGATATTGTCCGTGACAATTTATCTCTAACTTTTCTTTCAATTATTCCAATGGTGTATCTATTGCCACCATAATTGAACCCATCCACTTGCTAGTTGTCTTCTTTTTATTTTTCTTTCCATTTCCCCCAGCATTAAAGCCTTTTCCAGAGATCTGGGACTTTGTATAATATGTCTAGAGTAGAATAATTTCAGCCCTGCCATTTGTGCCTTGAATAAGAACTCTGGGTTGATTTATCCAATGAGCCATTGGTCTATTTTCTTTACTATACATAGTACTCTCAGGAATTAACAAACAATTTCAAAAAATGATTAGAAAAGGAAGTATGTGAACCAGGGCCCATAAAAATGCTGAAAATGTATGAGTGAAGATAGTTATTCCCTCTTCTCACAGAGCATTAAACTTATTAGAGATCACTGTCTTGTAGTGACCATTCAAGGAGCAACTGTCTGGAGCAATTGTGGATGATCTCGAGACTTTTCTTTGTCCAGAGAGGAATGATAAAATATCAAACTACTTGCAGCCATGATCTCAACTTTTAGCAAAGCCATCTTCCTTTCACCATTTCTTCCCCAGAAATCTACACCTGGTTTTTGTACGCTAGTAAAAATTTGATCAATATACAGAAAGAAATACTAACTTCTGTTGTGCAAACTTCTTATACTTATAGAAGATGTACCCAATTGTACATCTCCACCCCGGACCAACCCAGGGATGCCCTTTCTGTGATGTCTAAGTGCCTGGAGGTGGTACAGGTCTGGATGGGCAGGAACAGGCTCAGACTCAACCCCTCCAAGACTGAGTGGCTGTGGATACCGGCATCTCATGATCTAGTATCCCCATCACTTTGGATGGGGAGGGAGTTGCTTACTCCCTCTGAAAGGGTTCGTAATCTTGGCGTCCTCCTTGATTCATGGCTGTCTTTGGTGGATCATCTGACGGCCATGACAAGGGGGGCTTTTGCACAGGTTCACCTGGTGCGCCAGTTACACCCTTTCCTAGACAGGGATGCCCTCCATACAGTCACTCATGCTCTCATTATTTCTTGGTTGGATTACTGCAATGCCCTCTACATTGGGGTGCACCCAGAGGCTCCAGCTGGTCCAGAATGCAGCCGCTTGGGTTGTTACAGGAGCTTCCCATTACTCCTGTGTAACACCTCTCCTTTGTGAGCTGCACTGGTTGCCGGTGGCCCTTCGGATCCACTTCAAGGTGCTGGTTCTCATCTATAAAGCCCTCTATGGCATGGGCCCAGGATACTTGCACGACCACCTCCTACTGGCCTCCCACCACCTAGTGAGCTCACATAGGACTGCCCTCCTCCGGGTGCCGTCGGCCAGACAATGTCGGCTGGTGGCCCCCAGGATGAAGACGTTCTCTGTGGCCGCATCGACCCTCTGGAATGGGTTACCCACCGGGCTCCGGATGGCCCCCGACCTCTGCACTTTCCGCACTGACCTGAAGACATGGCTTTTTCAGCAAATTCCCTGATCTGCTGCGAGGTTTTTAACTTGTCTGGGGATTTTATATTGGCCTGGTTTAGCTTTTATTGTTGTGTTGTTTTTATTCTGTGAGACACCCCAAGTCCTATGGGAGAAGGGCGGCATATAAATTTGATAAAACTAAATAAATAAATAAATAAAAATACTTCTGGTGAAAGGAGAGAATTTGTGACATGTAAATTCAAATTATTTGAATAATTTCCCCGTGCTACATCATGTTGATCTTTCCATTACTATTTCTCCTTCCTTGGCTTCACTTCATGTGATTAAATGGGTCACATCCTCATTCAAAGTGTCAAAGTTTCAGTCAGATATAAATGTTAAACTGCAAACGCAGAAGATCTGACTTTCGGATGTGGCACATTCTTGATCCTAAAAGGATGCCTTTCAAATTTCATGGCAAGTCAAGAGCATAAAGGTCAATGCATACATATAATTGTGATAAAACCTCATGCATATTGATATTAAAATGGTAGTATTTCAAATTAGACTTAAAAAATTCTACTTATTAGCTTAATCCTATGGTTATTTAATGCTTCTCCAGATCATTTAGATTAATATATTTTGACACTTTGCCCAGGAAAGAGAATCATTATTCTTGTAGTCATGATACAGAAGTGGTGAGTGGTTTGGGAATGAACAACATTAATGAATTCTTATGTCCTCTGAGCAACTGCTTACTTATTATTCTGACATGATAGATTGGGATAGGATAGGAAAGACTATCAACTAATTTTAAGGGCTCTTTTTTCTACTTTATTTTGAACTTTGAATAATATTCTTCCAATCCAATACTGGCAGTTGAATTCAAGATTCCAAAAAGATAGGGACCAATTTGGTATTGAAAGGAAATATGTAGACTTCGACAAAATTATATGTGGAGTAGATAAGAAAATGTTAACAAAAATATACAATTTCATATTAGATGAGGATAAGGCAGAGGCCATAGCAAAAAACCAATTGAGTATTTGGGAAAAAAAACTTTGGATATTATGTTAATTTTAATGATTGGGAAGAGGCGTGGAACAGAAATTTTAAAATGACAAAAGCAGCAACATTCCGAGAGAACCACTATAAAATGCTACATAGATGGCATCTAGCGCCTGCTAGGTTAGCAAAAATGTTTCCAAATCTCTCACCCACGTGTTGGAAATGCGAGAAAGAAGTCGGCACGTATTACCATATGTGGTGGTCCTGCCCAGTAGCTAAAAGGTTCTGGACAAAAGTACGACAATGGCTTTGCGAAATGTTAGAGCAAGATGTAATCTTATCTCCAGAACTCTTCCTTTTAGGTATAGTGGGTGACGGCCTAAAAAATAATAAAACCCAGCTTATAACCCAAGTATTAACTGCGGCTAGATTGGTATTTGCGAAATCCTGGAAGAGTAAAACTCAACCCCCAGAAGAAATGTTAATAAACAAAATATTAGAGTGTGCAGAAATGGCAAAGTTAACGAGTCTGCTAATGGATGATGAGATATCTAAATATTATGAAGTATGGGAAAATTGGTATAACTGGCTAGATAATAGAAAAAGACGATGACCTGTTTTTTTTCTGTGAATAGATACTGTGAAACACGACTATGTACTTATAGAATGTAAATATAATGATGGGAAAAATGATAGCTTAAGACAAAGTAGATTAGAAATATGATATTTAATTTATAAGAACACTGTACCTCCGGATAACAAAGAGACCTTGTAAATTTTTTAGTTTTCTTTTAATTTTGAAACTTAATAAAGTATTTGTAAAAAAAAAAAATTCTTCCAATCCTCATGTGCATTTTGAGGGTAATAGCTGAATGGATGGATACTAAAACTTTTGTCTTCCTAATCTATACTGCCATACTTTGTCTAGAGGGGTTTCAATTGAGAGTTTCATTCAAAGGGCATTACTAACATGCCTACTAAGATGAATGGTGAAAAACCAAAACTTGGGGTGGTTTGATGTAATGATTTAGATCAGCGGTGTCAAACTCGTGGCCCATGGGCTGGATGCTTCACGTGCTGGCTCCACCCAGTTTAGCGAAGGGGGAAAAAGTCCCAATACATCACATGATGCCGCTGTGATGTCATGAGTTTGACACCCCTGATTTAGATACTGGCCTGGAAACCAGGAGACTGTGAGTTGTAGTTCCACCTTAGCCATGAAAGCTGGCTGGGCGACTTTGGGCCAATCACTCTCTTTTAGCCCAACCAACTTCACAGGGCTATTGTGGGGGAAAAGAGGAGGATGATTGAGTATTAAATATGTTTATATGTATGTATCTTGAGTTATCTATAAAGTAATATAGGCAGGATAATGAATAAAATAAATATTACCAGCTTGATGAAATTGCTCATTAAATGACACAATAACTTTTTTTTTTTTACTTAAAGAGAGATAAGAAACTCTTAATCATTCACTCTTTTTATATTTTTCTTTCAATGTGATTTGAAAGGAAAAAAATATGTTACAATTCCGGGATTCTATTACATCAAATCAATATTGGAAATTCATTGTAAACCCTACATGTAGTACTTAAGTGTAATTATAAATCATAACTGTAAATATTAATTATTAATAGCATGGCATACTTGTATGTAAATGAATGATTGGTAAGCTTTTTGTCCAATAAATATACCTATGACTCAACAGGTCTACATTTCCCTCTAGCAATCTTATTGCAATGAAAATGTTAAACTAATATCACAATGCATATTTTTGTTTTTTGTATCTCTTATGCTGAAGTTCACTCCCAGAACATCTGTAGATTGCCACTTCTCATTTAATTCAAAACTCTTTTCAAAATTATTCCTTTCTTGGTCTTATGTTTTTCAGTATGCAAGCCTAAATATTTGCACGTGAAATAAGTGGAAGCTACCCCTTGATAGAATGGAATAGAATATTCTTTATTGGCCAAGAGTGATTGGATACACAAGGAATTTGTCCCCAGTGCATAAGCTCTTACTGTACATACAAACAACAAAGTAATATAATCATAAGATACCAATAGGAGAAGCAAGTAGCAACAAGGAGAAGGCTAATAGTAATAAAGCCCTACTATATAAACATAAAAAATATTTATCCCTAGATATATATATCCATACCCAGTATAAATATCCATAGACATAAGACAGTGTTTTGGGAATTAGGTGTTCAGAGAGAGATGGCATGAGGCAGGGGTGAAATGCTCCTGGTTCGGACCAGATCACCTGATCCGGTAGCAATGGAGGCAGGTGGTTCGGAGAACCGATAGCAATAATCTCTGCCACACACACACACACCCATGCCCAGCTGAGCCACACAATCATCAGAGGCTTTTTTTTTTACTTTTAAAAGCATTTTTTCTACAACCTCTTCGGCCAAAAAATGCTTTTAAAAGTAAAAAAAAAAGCCTCTGATGATCGCGTGGCTCAGCTGGGATTGTTAAAGGCTTTTAAAAGAAAAAAAACTTTTTTTTTCTTTTAAATGCCTCTACCGATCCCAGCTGAGGCTTTTTTAAAAAGCCTCTGCCGATCAGGCAACTCAGCTGGGATCATCAGAGCCTTTTGAAAGCATTTTTTAAAAAACCTCTTCGCCAAAGAGGTTGTAGAAAAAATGGTTTTAAAAGTAAAAAAAAAAAAAAATGGCCACGGCCGCCCAGTCACATTACCCCACCACCACCAAGTCATGCCCACAGAACTGATAGTAACAAATTTTAGATTTCACCACTAGCATGAGGGGGAAAAAGCTGTCTTTGTTTTTAGTTGTTTTGGTAATGTAATGCCTTACAGTGGCATCCTGAGGGGAGGAGTTGAAACAATTTATATCCAGGATGTGAGAGGTCTGTAAATATTTTCTCAGCCGCACTTTCTGACCCATGCAGTATACAGGTTCTCAATGGAAGGCAGGCTGGTTGTAACTGTTTTTTTCGGCAATCCTAACTATCTGTTGAAATCTGTACTGTCTTGTTTGGTTCCTGTACCAAACCAGACAGCTGTTCTGTTTCTCTTTCCTGCTACCTGAAGTACAATTTATATTTAATCATTTAGAAAGATTAAAGGAGAAAAAAGGACAAGAAATAGAAAAGAAAAATAGTGAAAGGGAACAAAAGAATGAATATAAGAGAAAAGAAATTGCTAGAACTAGCTGGAAAAAAAATCAAAGATGTTTTTGCATAAAGGAATTAAACAAATAAGTGTACCACCGATACGTTCTAAAAGAATATTTTTTAAAATGCTTAAAAGAGCAAACTTCAGCAATATTTACAAGATTTCTACTTTTATTTACCAGTCATCCTGCATTCCATGGTACCATCATGATTCTGCCCCATTTTTGGGGTTTTTTGGGGTCATTTTTTGCATTTTTAATTCTCCTGTAAATATTAGAGTTTTCCTAACTTGCTAATAACTCATTTTATTTCTGTTGGCAACATTGGCTACAATCTTTTAATGTTAGCCTGGTCTTAGAAAGAAAGTTGAATTGCAAGAGCAATCCGTCATTGTTGCTTCCACGGTGAACATGCACAACTGTGCTCTCCAGCATTGAGAAAAATGGTTTGCCTGATGAGTGCTCCCATTATGAAGATTGATGTCTCTCAAGACAACGTCTCAAGACAGTCATGCCTAGGTTTTCTCCTTAGGAAGAGATAAGAGACAGGCTAATTTCCTGTTCTGTTGCAATGAATATTGGTAATTTTATTTTATTTTAATTTAATTTAATTTAATTTAATATCGAACTAATATACTGCCCTTCTCCTTGGGGACTCACGGCGGTGTACAGCCAGAATTAAAAAACATAGAATACGAACATTAAAAAACAATTAAAAATATATATAAATTTGGCCCATACTTTAAAAAGTGACAAGCCAATTAAAAACATTTAAAAATCTTTTTAAGCCAGCCCGGCTTGCTGGAAAAGGAAGGTTTTAAGGGCACGGTGGAAGGCACCAAGGTCTTGGATTCTCCTTATCTCTGGGGGCAACTGATTCCAGAGGGTAGGTGCCCCCACAGAGAAGGCTCTCCCCCTGGGGGTCACCAGCCTACATTGTTTGGCTGATGGCACCCTGAGGAGGCCCTCTCTGTGGGAGAGCACAGGTCGATGGGAGGTCATCGGTAGCAGTAGGCGGTCTCGAAGATAGCTAGGCCCTATGCCATGGAGCGCTTTAAAGGTGATAACCAAAACCTTGAAGCGCACCCGGAAGACCACTGGGAGCCAGTGCAGCTTGCGCAGGAGCGGTGTTATGTGGGAGTGCCATGCTGCTCCTGTCACTACCCGCGCAGCTGTGTTCTGGACCAGTTGGAGCCTCTGGGTGCTCTTCAAGGGGAGCCCCATGTAGAGAGCATTACAGTAGTCTAGGCGAGAGGTGACGAGGGCATGAGTGACTGTGCACAGGGAATCCCAATCAAGAAAGGGCCGCAACTGGCGAATCAGGTAAACCCGACAAAAGGTCCCCCTGGTTACAGCCATCAGATGTTCCTTCAAGGACAGCTGCATATCCAGGAGGACTCCCAGATTGCGGGCCCTCTCTGTAGGGGCCAAAGACTCGACCCCAATAGTCAGTGATGGAGTCAACTGACTATATTGGGATGCCAGGAACCACAGCCACTCAGTCTTGGAAGGGTTGAGCTTGAGCCTGTTCCTCCCCATTCAGATCCGCACAGCCTCCAGGCACTGGGACATCACTTCAAGGGCATCGTTGGGGTGGCCTGGGGTGGAGATGTACAGCTGGGTGTCATCAGCGTACTGGTGGTATCTCACCCCAAAGCCACAGATGATCTCACCCAGCGGCTTGACATAAATGTTGAACAAAAGGGGCGAGAGGACTGACCCCTGCGGCACTCCACAAATGAGAGGCCTCGAGGTCAACCTATGCCCCCGCCAACATGAACTGCAACCGGTCAGAGAGAAAGGAGGAGAACCACTGTAACATGGTGCCCCCCATCCCCAATTCCTCCAACCGGTGCAGCATTATACCATGGTCAATGGTATCAAAAACCGCTGAGAGATCTAACAGGACTAGAACAGAGGAACATCCCCTGTCCCGAGCCCTCCAGAGATCATCTACCAACGTGACCAATGCTGTTTCCGTGCTGTGCCCAGACCTGAAACCCGACTGGAACAGATCTAGATAAGATGTTTCCTCCAGGAATTGTGGAAACTGTCGCGCGACCACACTCTCAACAACCTTCACCATAAAGTGAAGGTTGGAGACAGGACAATAGTTGGCTAATAATGCCGGGTCCAGGGAAGGCTTCTTGAGGAGAGGCCTCACCACTGCGTCTTTCAAGGCAGCGGGGAAGTAACCCTCACTCAACGAAGCCAGCCTCGTGTAACCTCCCAGGAAGCCAGTACTAACCAGGAGGGACACGGGTCCAGTAAACATGTGGCCGCACTAAGTCTCCCCAAAATCCTGTCCACATCATCAGGACTCACAGAGTCAAATTCTTCCCAGGTAACGTTCTCAAGACTGTTCCTCGTCACCCTGCCCAGATCTACGCAGTCAGAGTCCAAATCCCCCCAGATCTGAGCGATTTTGTCATACAGGTATTGTCCGAAATCCTCGGCTCTGACTTCCAAGGGATCCTCCCGCACTCCCGGTTGGAGCAGGGAGTGGGTCACCCTGAACAGGGCGGCCGCACAATTCTCTGATGACGCAATAGAAGTGGAAAAGTAGTTAAACTTTGCCGCTTTTATCGCCACTAGGTAGGTCTTAATATACGACCTTACCAGTGTTCGGTCTGGTAGGAGGGACTGGCCCTCCAACTGCTCTCCAGGCATCTTTTCCAGAATTTCATATCCCTGAGCTCCTCGGTAAACCAAGAGGCCGCACGGGATCGGCACTGGGTCAGAGGCCGCAAAGGCACAACTCAATCCAAGACTCCACCAGCTGCCCGATCCCAGGCAGTCACCAGGTCCTCGGCCGAGTTGTGTGCCAGATCCTCAGGAAATGGCCCTAGCTCCATCCGGAACCTATCAGGATCCATCAGGCACCTGGGGCGGACCCATCTTGTTGGTTCCGCCTCCCTGCGGTGGGGTGCAGCGGTTCAAAGATTCAGGCGAAGGAGTGAGTGATCCGACCATGACAAGGGTTCCATGTCTATATCCCCTATAACAAGACCACTCAACCACTGGCCAGAGACAAAAATCAAGTCCAGAGTGTGACCGCCCTGTGGGTAGGGCCATGAACTAACTGGGTCAGGTCCATGGCCGTCATGGAAACCATGAACTCCCGAGCCATCTCAGACGTTTCACCAACGGACAGCAAGTTGAAATCACTCACGACCATGACCCTGGGTGTATCCACTGCCACCGTGGCTATCACGTTGAGTAGCTCGGGCAGGGCTGTTGCCACGCAGCAGGGAGCCAGGTACATAAGCAACAAGCCCATCTGAACCCCATGACCCCATCTCACAAAGAGGGATTCACATCCGGCAATCTGTGGCACAGTGGTCTCCCGAGGACCTAGATCTTCGTTAATAATAACCACCACCACCCCGCGGATTTACCAGATTTACCACGGATCTGGCGTTGCACAGCATCAGCCGAAGGCCCAGATCCTGAGTATCTGTACCACCTAGTATCTGAGAGGAGCCTTGGGGACCAAGGCAGGCAATTGCTCTCAAACAGCGAGTGTGCACCCCTGATACATGATATGGCCCCGGTATATATTTGCTTTATATACCCTTAGAAGTGAATGATAAAGCACGGGTACAATATTTTAATGCTTCTTGTGCTCCTACCTTTGCTGGTTTTGCCTATATCTTTCCATTATACCATTAGGACAAAGGTCAAGATATGGGGGAAGTATCTGTGCACAGCAATATAGGGGGAACAAGTGAAGCTTTATAAAAGAAGAGGGGCTGTGATTGACCAGATGAGACCCAGGAAGCAAGGATCTCTCCCTCCCCCTCCCTCCCTCCCCTCCCTCTCTCCCCCTCCCTTTCTCTCCCTCCCTCCTTCACTCCTCTCTCTCTCTCTCTCCCTCCCTCCCTCCCCCCCTCCTCTCCCTCCCGCCCTCTCTCTTTCTCTTACAATAAACAGTTTTAGTCAGGAAAATTAGATTTAACAACCATTATTTGTTTGGAGAAAAAATAACCATCAGATAAAATCAATAATCAATACAAAAAACATGTATAGTTCTCTTTTTCTTCTTGTTCAAAATTAGATAGGTATTCTTTGCTGGGGGACTATCATTATTTTGGACATAGAATAATGTAAATTGAATGGCAGTATTCTTTGGGTTGGGAGCTGTTCTCTTACCACACATGAGCTGTCAGTTAGGTCCCACTATGAACTGTTATCTATACACATATATCTTTAAAGCTTAGCCAATCAAACTCAAGTTACAAAATTCAATTTGTTGTTAGGATTAACATAAGAATCTTGTATGTAAATGTGTTCTGTCAGATCCAAAAACCTAGAAGGAAACACAGAATTACTGCTAAGTATTTTACTTTATTGTTCCCCATCTATATATAGAATCTTGCCAAACTAAAGCAACTACTTCCATCATTAAAGATATAGAACAGGCCTGTCAAACTGGCGGCCCATAGGCCGGATATGTCACATGCAGGCCACCCCTCCCTGGCTCCGCAAAGGCAAAAAACATCATGATACGTCACAATCCAGCCCGTGATGCGATCGAGCTTGACACTCATGATATAGAACATCTAGGGAGGACTGTCTTGACCCTCTTCCTCCCAATAATTAAAGATAAAAACTAATTTAAGCTTTCTAAACTTCATTGCCTTGTGGTCCTCTGGAATGCAACTCGTCCCTCCTGTGAATCCAAACTACTTTTCACCACAATTCTGAGAGCAGAATTTGCTACATCATTCCAGATTTCTGTTATTATTCTCAGTAAATGAATGTTCCTGCCTTTAATTTATATATATATTAATCTTTAAAATATTAACATTCAGAGGAGTAAACTTTGATAGCCCTATCAATGGATAGCAAAATAGCAGAAGTGAGCTTTAGTTCCAGCTGAGCAGATTTGTAATAAATGTTATGAGCTGGAAAACAAATCCCAAAACTTTAAGCCAACTTGTTCTGTTTGTAATACAATGTAACAATGAAAAAATTAGTAGATCTGACTGTATCTGTATTTCATAATGGACCCAAAAGGCTAATATAGAACAAGAACAGACAGTTCTTGTTAATGCAGATAAAAATATGCATTTGAATGCAGTATTGTGTGAATTCACACAAGACTACTCTGGAGGTCTCATTAAATTGATTGATGTATCTTTGGATACAGGTGTACAGGTTTACTTCCAGCAAATCTAGAATTTCTAGTAGTTGGAAAATTCCATCTGACTTTTTTTCCAATGATAATAAGTGTCTTTCTAATGTGAATAACTGCATTTTTGATGATGATGGTATATTTACATATGGAATGCTTCGCTGAGAAACTGATGGAAAGATCCCTAGAGAAAATGAGTTTGCATCATATAAGAGATATAGGAAAAGATTACAAAAAGAGAGGAGGAAACTGAAACATAAGTAAGCAAAACTAATATGATGACATGAGTTATAAGGCTTAGAGACATGATCTATAAACTACTTGTAAAAGATTAGCTTTGAAGAAGGATTCAAGGAGTAAAAAGAATGATTGTACAAAAATCCAAAGTTGCTCCACACGAGAGGATAAGAAGAAAATTGACAAAAGTAGAAGATTATGAATGGAGTAAGGTGGCAAAAAAAGATTACAGAAAATAATGTGTCAATAAAATATAAATGTAGAGAGATAAGACAATATTTAAAGCTTTTGCAAGTGAAAGGATTTAAGGAATTAAGATAGATAGTCAGAACAATATAATTGCAGGGTTGTAAAATAATTCTATAACCGATATGCAATCCAGGTGTCCAGTAGATTTCCAGCTGGCATGAATGCTAACTTTAAAGAAAAGTGTGATTAGTGCTTTTTTTCTTTTCACTTTCCATATTGAAAAGAATGATTTAAGAATGATTACAAATATGGAAACAAAGATGTGTAAACACAGATAAAGATATTAGCTGGAATGGACGTTGCTTACCTGAACGTCCCATTTATGTCCCCTGCAAAGACATTCCCCAATGGGTTGTTCCGCTTTCTGATTTGATCTACTGAGTGCCAATCAAAACTTCCTCTGTAGCTGGTCAGGCTGTCCTTCCTACTTCCTCTTCAGTCTTTTTCGTGAAGGCGAGTAATGCAGATGAGAGGGCCTCCAGCATGGAACCACCAGAAAGACACCAGCTGCAGAGGAAAACAAAACAAAAACCCCGCCCAAGGCCAAGGAGAGGCGAGATCACGGGCGGGCTGGAATGTCTTCGCAGGGGACATAAATGGGACGTTCAGGTAAGCAACGTCCAATTTCCTGATCCCCTGCTCAGACATTCCCCAATGGGATATACCCAAGCTTAAGACCTGAGGGAGGGAATCGAAGCCTCCGCCCGGCCTTGGACAGGAATTACAGCTTGCAAAACACGCCTGCCAAACACGGCATCGGCTGAAGCATAAACATCTAAACGATAATGCCGAACAAAAGATGAAATCGAGGACCAAGTGGCCGCACGACAAATATCCCCAATAGAAGCCTGGGTAGCCCAAGCCGCCGACATGGCAGCACTGCGAGTGGAATGAGGGAAAATACGACCTGGAACAGGATCACCCCTCAACTCATAGGCTTTAGAGATACAGGCCTTGAGCCACCTGCCCACTGTTGCTGAGGAAACCTTGAGTCCCAGTGAAGAGGGCAAAAATGAAACAAGCAGAGCCTCTGATTTGAGAAAAGATGCAGTTCGATGGATATATTTCTTTAGCGCCCTGCGGACATCCAGGGTATGCCAACGTCTCTCAGCCAGATGTCTAGGATCCGGGCAAAAATTTGGAGGTACGATATCTTGCATCCTGTGGAACTGAGAATTAACCTTCAGAACGAACGCTGGATCCAATCGAAGAACCACTCGGTCAGGGTAGAAAATGCAGAGATCGCTCCTGATGGAAAAGGCAGCAATCTCCGAAACACGGCGGGCAAAAGTGATTGCCAGCAAAAAGGTGACCTTCAGTGTAAGATACCGTAGAGAAACCGTACTGAGAGGCTCAAACAGAGCAGATGTTAATGCTTGCAGAACCAAAGAAAGATCCCAGCTAGGATACCGATGAATCGCCGGGGGCCGAAGATTAGAGACCCCAAGTAGAAAGGACCTAATCCTGGAATCCTGCGCCAAAGGCTGCTGGTGTTCACCTGGGAGAACTGTGGCCAAAGCAGCAACTTGCCAACGGAGAGTTGATATAGCAAACCCCTTCTCAAAGCCGGCATGAAGGAACTGCAAGACTTCCGGAACCGTTGCCGAGGTAGGGTCCACATGATGACGGGTGCACCATTCTGCAAAAGCTCGCCAGGAAGCATTGTAGATGCAGACCATGGATGGACGTCTAGCCGCCTGGATGACCGTAATAACCTCTCCCGAAAGCAGGCCGCGAGTCAGTCGTATCCTCTCAAGCGCCACACGGTCAGTTGAAGCCATTCCGGCTCGGGATGCCGGACGGCGCCTTGAGACAGGGATATGCGGTTGGACGGAATCTGCCACGGGTCCACGATGGACATGGACAGCAGATCTGCGAACCACGCCCATCTGGGCCAATGAGGAGCCACTAGAAGAAGATCCGCCCGCTCCCTGACCAGTTTCCGGATAACCTTGGGGATGACCGGAATCGGAGGAAACGCATAGAGGAGACCCCTCGGCCACGGAGATCGCAGGGCGTCGTGACCTTCTGCGCCTCGAGTCGGAAACCGGGAGAAGAACCTTGGCAGCTGGGCGTTTCCCGGGGTTGCAAACAAGTCCACTTCCGGAATCCCGAACCGCTGGGAGAGTTCCTGGAAAAGGAGAGGATCAACCTCCACTCGGAGTGATCCAGTTGACCCCGACTGAGCCAATCCGCTTCCTGATTCAACTTGCCGGAGATGTGCTCGGCCCGAAGGGTAGGACATGCTTCTCGGCCCACGTCATCAGTCGTTCCATCTCCTCCATCAACGACTGAGATCTGGTGCCCCCCTGGCGATTGATGTGGGCCTTCGTCGCCGTGTTGTCCGTCAGGATAAGGACATGCCGGCGAAATAGCAGATGTTGAAAATGAAGGAGTGGTAGCCGCACCGCCCTCAGCTCTAACCAATTGATGCTGTGGTTCGACTCCGCCGTGGACCATGTCCCCTGTGCAAGCCGGGACTGAAGATGAGCCCCCCAGCCGCTGAGGCTGGCATCTGTCGTCAGGACAACTGCCTCCTGGTCCAGAAAAAACGACCCCTGGCCGATGGCAGGGGAGAGCCACCAACGAAGCGAGAGCTGGACCTTGGCTGGAACCTTCACTCTGGAAAGAGACTCCCCCCGTCCTTGACGTTGAAAAGGAAGGAGAAACCACTGCAGGGGACGTAGATGAAACCGGGCCCAAGGGACTATGCCGATGCAAGAGATGAGTTTCCCGAGGAGCTGTGATAGCAGGAGCACAGGTGACCGCTTCTGAGATAAAATTTGCGTAACTAAGTCCCGAATGCTGACCTGACGGTCGGGCGACAGATACACTGACCCTGGACCAAATCTATGACCGCTCCCAGATGTAATATTCTGGTCGTGGGCCAAAGGTGGCTTTTGTCCCTGTTCAAAGTGAAACCGTGGTCCTGCAAGGTGCGAATGACACAGAATCTGTCCAAATCTGCTTGAGCAACCGAAGATGAAAGGATTAAGATATCGTCCAGATAGCAAACCAAGCGGACAGGCACCTCCCGGAGAGAAGCCGCCAGGGCCGCCAGAACCTTCGTGAACGTGCGCGGGGCCGAAGAAAGGCCAAACGGCATTGCTTTGTACTGAAAATGGTCGGTGTCGAGGGCAAAACGAAGAAAACGCCTGTGATTGGGATGTACCGGAATGTGAAGGTAAGCCTCCTTCAAGTCGATTGATTGCATAAGGTCCCCTTGTCTGATGCACCCCAGCAGAGACTTGAGGGAGTGCATCTTGAAGCGGCGGTAGACGAGAAAGGTGTTGAGGCGTTTTAGATTGAGGATTCCTCGCCAGCTTCCCGAAGATTTTGGAACTAGAAAAAGAGTCGAGTAGAAGCCCTCTCCGACCTGATCCTGTGGAACCCGCTCTATAGCCTCTATTTGAAGAAGATGCTGAATTTCCAAGTCCAATAGACGACGCTTGGCCGCCTGGGAAGGCCATGGGCGTTGCAAGAAAAAAGTTGGCGGGCTGGAAGAAAACTCCAGTAACAGGCCTTCGGACACCGTGCGTGTAATCCAGACGTCTGACGTGGTGACCTCCCATTGGTGATAATACGCCTGTAGTTTTCCTCCAATGGGAAGCTGAGGCCCCGAGTCACTTTCCCCGATGGGAGTAACGGGAGGAGGCTGCTCGGAAGGGACGACGGAAACTGGACTGGCGTCTACCCCGGTCTCGAAAGGAAGCCCGATCCGATGCTGGCTGGAAGGAGTGGGACTGATATCTCTGGTAGGAAAGGCCTCCAGAACTGTGGTCACCTCGAAAGGACTGCCGCTGGTAAGGCGAAAATCGCCTCTCAGAGCGTCTGCTCCCCGATGGTAACACCTTCTTCTTATCCCTGTTCTCCACAAGAACCGAGTCAAGGGAAGAGCCAAACAGAGACGAACTCCTGTAGGACGCTGCAGTGAGACGCCACTTCGACTTCATGTCAGCCTTCCAGTTCCTTAACCATAACAAGCGGCGTTAGGAGACAGAAGAGGCCAAGGCTCGCGAGGCAAACTTGGTTGCGTCCAGAGATGCATCTGCAGAATATTCCGCTGCCGCCACCAGCTTCGCCACATCCTGGTGAAGGCGCGCATTGTCAGGAGGTAATCTCTCTTTTAACTGGCGTAACCACACCAATGACGCCCTGTTAAAAAAGGAGGCTGAGGTCGCTGCACAAATAGCCCAGGCCGCAGCCTCGTGAGTTTTACGACAAGCCATCTCCGCTTTCTTATCCTCAAACTTCAAGCCATCACCAACCTCCCCAACGAGGACAGCCGATGAAGTAAGGGCAGCCACCGGCTCGTCCACAGCAGGCAGTTGTAACAACTCATCCAACCGAGGCGAAGAACAATACAGCTTCTTGTCAAATGAGTTTGGACCTCCTAGTGAAGTAGGGTGATCCCATGGCTTCTGAATGACCTGAGCAAAAAGGTCTGGACAAGGAACAAAGTCAGAATCTGTTTTGGGCATGAGAAATAAAGGATTGCTCACATTAGACTGAACCTGTGAGGTAGACTGCTGCTCCAGAGAATCCTCCATATTGGTAGCAGCCTTCGCTTTACGTAACAACTGCTTAAATAAAGATGGTTTAAATAAACCTGGGAAAGCTGGTTTGTCTGGTAACTCTTCCTCCTCTCCTGACAATTCAAATTCCTCGACAAAATCCTCCTCAATAGACTGCTCTGCCATCTGCTCAGAAGGAGAAGCAGAAGAACGCTGCACCTGTACGGATGGCAACTGACAAGGAACATGAGCTGCGCACTCTGGAGGTAGCATATAACCGGTCTGTTGAAGACCCACCTGAAAGATACGAGAAATTGCCTGAGATACCATTGAATTAAAATCCAAAAATTGAGGAGGTGGAGCCAAACACTCCTCCCGGCGCAATCCAGCTGCCGTAGGCGTGAATGTAGCTTCAGGCATAGGGCGAGGCAAGGGAACTGCCTGGTCAGGTGCAGCCGGAACAGAGGTACTTGGAGGCTCCCTTCGGGGAAGAATATCCTGAGATCCCTGAATCACCTCGCCCTGAGAAATCACATCTTGAGCAACCTCTAGAACAGAGGGTTGAACAGGGCCACATGGAACCTGTGGAGGCCGAACCACCACCTCAGGGACAAGAGGCACAGGGGCATCCTTCTGCGCCTTAGCAAAAACACGGTCCAAGGCATTATGCCTTCTCAAGGCATATTTGTCAGAAACAGGTGCAGTTTTGGCTTTAGAGGCCTTAGACTTTTTACCCCTGGATCCCTTAGAAGGGGCAGGGCTAGGAGGTTGATCCTGTTCCAGATCAGAGGACAGATCAACATCAGACATCATGCACAACTCAATGAGAGATTTTGGAGAAAAAATATAAAAAAGTTGATATAAATAGGTTAATAGAAAGGAAGTGAAAATTGAATTAATAATCAAAGCACTCCGCCTTCCACCTTCTGGTATGAAGAGAGATAGATAAGTAATATTATGAAAAATAGATAAGAACTGTAATATGGTCTTTTTTTGTCTTTTTTGTTTTTTTTTAAATTATTTTCCTTTTTAAAAAAAATAGTAATGTTTTTTTTAATATATAAAGAAAAACTTTTCAACAATCAAGGATGTAACTCCAAACAATAAACCAAAGTCCACCTTATTCTCTCTCTCTCTTTTTTTTTAAATATATATATATATTCAGACAAAAATGCTGCAACCAGCAGAAGGCAACAAACGAATTAAATAATTTCCTTTCTTGATCAGCAGCGCCAGATCATGCAGGAAGCACCAAGCAGGTAAGACAGACAGCGTCCCAGCCTGTAAGTCTTGGAAGGCGAAGGCAATCCCCCACACAGGCCAAAACTCTCCAAACGGCAAAGCAAAAATGGCGGAAACAAAATGGCGGCCGCCAGTGACTGCGCACTTTAAATAAGGCTAGGAGCAGCCCGATAGTGGCCTCGATAGGTGGGGTGGGATCCCGCAGCCTCAGCGAGGCGCTTCCCAACAAGAGCGAGTTTGCCAGCTGGCAGGGACTCTCGGCCGCTCGCAATCAGCAATTAAAGAGATGGTGGTGAGGGCTGCGGGGCGAGACAAGTTGCTGAGCCAGCAACGCTACGCCCGCGGCCAATAATAATCAATACAGGAGGCAAACGGCAAGCTCAGCCAAGCCAGACCCAAAAAAACAAAAATAAATAAGGAGAGACGATCGGAGCTCCGAAACGCCTACTCACGAGTCAGGAAGGCAATCCCACGTCGCACAGCCCTCACAGAAACAGAAAAAAGGAAACACTAAATTCAAAACACTTTAAGCTAGAAAAATGACTTAAGAGAAAGGCACTCGAAGTCTGATACCATCAACTGAGTGAAAAAGACTGAAGAGGAAGTAGGAAGGACAGCCTGACCAGCTACAGAGGAAGTTTTGATTGGCACTCAGTAGATCAAATCAGAAAGTGGAACAACCCATTGGGGAATGTCTGAGCAGGGGATCAGGAAATTGCTCAGAATTCAGCTAATGTAGATCATGAAAATGTTGCAATGGAGAAATGGTAGGAAAACATATGTTATTGAAGTTTGATGTTTTGATCTCTTTGTAAGCTTTGAGAGCCTTGGTGGTGCAGCAGACTAAAGTGCTGTTAAGTAGCACCAGCTGCCTGCAATTACTGCAAGTTCAAATCTCACCAGGCTCAAGGTTGACTCAGCCTTCCATCCTTTTGAGGTAGGTAAAATGAGGACCCGGATTGTGGGGGCAATAAGCTGACTTTGTATAAAAAGGGGGGGGGGCTGAAAGCCCTACTAAGCAAGTATATACAAAAGTATGAAGGCTATTGCTTAACGCATCGTAAGCTGCCCTGAGTTTCCAGAGAAGGGCGGCATATAAATTGAACCAATAAATAAATAAATAAATAAGCTGCTCATAGTCACATGGCAAGTTGATGGTTTTAAAATCACATATAACAATAAGTCATCTGAAGATTCTTCATTCCCCATATATTGGACCATCCATTAGCTAATCTTACCTATGATTTATAAAAGATATACAAGAATAAATGATGAGATGTAAGGAAGAGGGGGGGGTGCGGTGGTGAGTGTGGTACTAGTGGATTATGATTAGCTCCCTGATTGGAAGAGTGAATAGAAGGATAAACTAGAGTGGATGATATGGTGGTTTATTTAAAATAGAAATAAACTTATAGAAAGGCCATTTATGAAGAGGAACCAGTTTAAGCTGCAATAGCTACACTTTTCTAAACAGAAAACAATTAGTACTAATAATGTGATATAATAGTTGAAAAACTGTGAACAAATGATTTCCAAAAGTGATTAGAAGTATGTGAACTTAGTATCCATGAAGGTGCTGACCATGATGTGAGTAAAGATGGCAATTCTTCCTCTCCCAGAGGTTTAAACCAATCAGAGATCACTGACTTGAGGTCACCTCTTGAGGAGCAACTCTCTGGAGCAGTTGTAGGCAGAGGTGGTATTCAGCCAGTTTGGACCGGTTCAGACATACCGGTTGTTAAAATTCTGGCTAGTTCGGCAAATCGGCTAATCCCACCACTGGCTGGCCCTGTCCCTCCCATTTTTATGCCATTTTTATGCTGTTTTTCGGCCATTTTTGGCTGTTTTTCAAGCCATTTTTTCAGCTGCTTTCAGGCTGGTTTTTGGGCCATTTTGGGGGCATTTTTGGACCGTTTTGGATGTTCAGTAGTAGTAAATAAATAGGAAAATTGAGTCAAAGGCCTCAACAAGGTACAATTTCCCTCTTGTCTGAAAAATAGTCTGAAAAATTGCCAAAAACAGTCCCCAAAATGGTCTGAAAATGGCAGAGAAATGAAGATTTCAAATCTTCAGTTACCTCTCTTGAAGCTGTACAACAATCTGGATTTGAAAGGGGAAGAGGAATTCATAGCTTGTGCGGGCACACACTTCAGACCTCTCAATACCCCACGCCTACCCAGCCAGTCATTAGAGCAGATAGCCAGTTGTTAATTTATTTGAATCCCACCACTGGTTATAGGTGATCTCAAGTTCTCTCATTATTCAGAGAGAAATTACAAAGAACCAATTTCCTTGCTGGTTTTTCATTCTGCTGCAGTTGTTGGCTTTACTTTTGGTAAAGCTGTTTTCAGTTCACCATTTCCTTCCCAGAAAACCACCTAATTTTTGACATGGAGTGGACTAATCAGTGAGGGATTTGGCTTTGCATAAATGAAGTTGAGCTTGACAAAAATCTGAGTGTGATTCAAGGAATTCTTCCCTTATACGTAGATCAAAATTCATCACTTTCTGTGCTGATAAACGTTACCATTGTTTGCTTGTGGTTGTTTGTAATCTATCTCTAACACAGTTGCAGGAATATGGTATTTATAACTAAAAATAAGTTGCATGATTATTGGTAAACTAAACATGGCTTGGATTACTTGATAAAGCCAAACAATGAGTAAGAAAGATATTTTTTTTCTCTAGAGAAAAGTAATGGAGGAGAATGTGTGTGCTTAGAATTCAGCTTCTATATATAGCTGTGAACAAATAATTTGAGATTTGAGCTCAGAATCTGTGCCTTTGTCAAAATATATCTGGAGTTCTTATCATACAGTGAAAGAATAGATAGAACTTCCAGGACATTTTTTTGTATATGTATGAATATCTTTTTAAAAAGGTAATTTCAATCCATTTTCATGGGCATTTTTCCTAATATATGTTTGGTTAATGCTGGTATTCACTTTGTTTGTGTATGCACATTATTCTACTCTATTCTAAAACTTGACTATTTGTATTTAAAGAGACATTTGGGGAGTGTGAGTTAGATACGTCCACATTAAAATGATAAATTAATTTCTCATCAATTTCTAGATAATTTCAAAGCAGCATATATCCAACCAGATTTGATTAAACTAAACCAAAGCAATATTCTCTTTGACTATCCTGTTCTAAATTAGTTTCCTCTCAATATTTTAGATATTTCCATTTATTACATTGTGATGAAAACAGCACAAGAATCATTCCTTTCATTCTCAACAAAGAAGTATTTTCACACTATTTCATAACAGTTCCCTAAACATGCAGAAGATTGTGCATATTTCACAAGGAAATCTAAATTATTTATAAAGGAATCCTTTTCCAATTCAGTTCAGTCTAGGTCCATTACTGCATTCTAGGTGCAGTATATTAAGTAGTGTAAATAAGAAAAAAAGTATTAATAGCAAAGTCACACTTTTTAAATTACAGTCATTGGACAATTTGATTTATTATAATTTATCATAAAAACTAGTTCAAATTTGAGAAAATAAAATAATGCCAAAAGAATCTTTGCTCCAAATTCAAAGTACAGCTAAGTATTCTGTCTAATATAAACTTCTTCAAAAGAGATTTATATTTTGTGAAAGTCCATATTCAAAAGTTCCTAAGAGTTTTCTCAGTAAAATAGAAGTTGGCCTCCTTCTTAATTTTGGAAATCAGAAAATTCTCCTCAGTTATAATATTTGCAAGAATTCCATAGCTTTCTTTCTCTAAAAACAAGTCATGTCAATTAAGGTAATACATTTATACTTTTAGGAAGCCAAGCATACTAGCATCTTCAAAAGTACTACAAGCCATTTTGCTTTGACATGTTAACAATATGGCTAATCATAAAATAGATGAATTCTTTTGCTTACCCTTTTATCCTGCCCATTTAAAAGTCTTCTGCCTAAATGCTCATTTCTTGCCTTGCAGTAACAGATGATGATGTACCCTAATAAGCCATCTCCATTATGTTGCAAAGCTTGAAGAAAGCACAGTAGCCTTCAAGAAGACATGCTGGAGGCAACAGACTGACGATCGAAAAGTAATTAGCACTGTGGCTTGTGATAATTAATCACAGTATGGGAGGCTTCTGCAAGATGTAGTTTCCAATGAGCCTTATAATAGGATGCTTTAAACATTTCTGTTGGTTTTCTTCCCCCAGAGATGCACTGATTTTAATTTCAGATATTAATTTGTTCCTGATCAAGAAAAATAAAAATACCTCTTGGTAAGTTCCCTCAGGAAAGTCAGAATCTTAGCAGCAACATATGGCTCTTTTGATGATTTCTTATGACACCAAAAAGTCACCTTGAATTATGTTTTAATCAGTTGGAGCAAGACAACATCTCATTTAGTTCTGCTGTTTCCTTACTTGGCAAAGGCACTGATTGCCAAAACAGAGCAATCCAAATTGAGTGCTGATTAAAATGATATGACGATGCCAATGCAAATGTAGCTTTATAGCATGTCTTTCCTTCTACAATGAAAGGTCAAGGTGATACAACTTTTTATTTCCACAGAAGTTCATCTTGTTTACTTAAAGACAAACTTTGAGACAGGTTCTCAAGTGATCCAGAGCATCACTACCTTCACTCCTTCACAAAGGAGAAGAGTCCATGTCACAATCAGAAAATAAGCTAACAGTATAATTTGCTTGAAAAGGATATGAGAGCACAGAAACGGATGTCATCTTACTAAGAAATGAAGCAAATGAGAAGGATCTCCACATAAAATGAAAATCTCATTAGGGCTTACATTTTCAAGTTCCAGATGGAAGATCAAGCTTTGTGTGTGATGTTGTTTTATAAAGGAAACTTTTGTTCATGCAAAATAGAACAGATTAGGAAGAAATCTAGTTTAGAAATTTCTTCCTGATCTCCTTCTTTTTTATCAAGTTTAAAAAGATTATGAAGAAGAATGTTCACTGCTATTTGAAGTACAAATGTATTGCTAGAGGTTTTTTCTCTTTGAGTTCAGTATATTTACTTCTTTGATGAAATTTTACCTTATATCTTCAAATACCAAAGTTCCAAAAACAGAAATATATATTCCAGATGCAAATGATTTTTTTATCTAGAAGTTATTACTTCAGGTTTTCAAAGCAATTCACTTTTAAATATACCAGCTCTGTGAAATCTTCATTCTCCATATTGAATACAACCCTAAAACCATTTCCCAAATTAATCACTTATAGCATCTTCTAGCATGCTAGCATCACCAGCTGTCCTTAAGGTGATATAAAGTCTGTTCTCATTATTGTAATTGTGGAACAGTGATGGATAGATGACTTTAGAAGATGCCTTATGTTACTAGCATGAGTCCTACCTGAGATACATCATTATTTCTCTTGTTATGCAGACTCTGATGCAATCCTAAAGATGTATCACGCCTCATGCTGGCTTAGTATCCTTGTCACTCATCCCAAATTCACTGGGATTAATAAAATGATTTTAAATTGGACTTCCATCCAACATAGAGTATCTGGGTGATCGGAAAACTTAATAGCATTATAATTTCTCCTTCACTCATCCTATAGCAGCAAATTATATTAGCAGATTTTAATGTATTTTAATGGGAGGCTGAATGAGAAATACTGAAAGGTCACTACTATAAATTGTCCTATAAGAACTGGTAATGACATAATCTTTGAATGGATTTATCTGTGATTTGTAAAAAAAAACAACCTGCTCTTCGTGACATATGCCTGGAATTGGCTTTTTGATTCCAACATGTTTTTCATATAGAGGTGAGAAGTGATATTGAACAGAAACAAGTTTTGTCTTCTTCTTTAAGCTCTAAATGAGTTCCCTCAGTATGGGATTTTGAAATGAGATTTTGAACACTATATTTGTAGATAACTTTATTAATATTTTCAAATAAAGAAATAAAAACTAACAGAAAGTAGTTTAAGAAAGTAAGAAGTAAAGAATGAAAAAAGCAAAGTCTAAAATGCAGAAATAAAAAAAGAAAAAGAAATACAAAAATGACTTCTGACTTTCTTTTAAAGCAGATATAAATATAGATTAAATTAAACTCTTAATTTCACCACATAACTTTCATTTTTTCCTATTATCTACCATTTTTTCTGTCAACAAAGCCATATCATAATTTCATTTTTTTCTGTTTGACACAAAACTAAAAATGGGGTTCCCAATCATCATTAACATTCATCAAATGTCTTTTCTCTTATTTTATTCATCAGTCCAAAAAAGGAATATCTCTGATTTTAATTGTAATTCAGTTTATAATCATCTAAATTAATGTATGCATTAAAATTAACTTTTTAGCTTTTTTACATGTCAATCAAGCATAATAAAAAGTCCCGATTTTGTTTTTCACATTTCCAGCATAAATTTGAAGTATCTTTATATATTTTAGACAATTTTTCTGTTGATAAATACCAACAGTGAAACATTTTATTAAAAAAAATGTTTTTAAAATTGTACCACAATGTGATTTTCATCCTTTCATCCACATATTTTCTCATTGTACCATTTCTATATTATACCCAAAGTTTTTTGGTCCATTTTATTATACATACTTTCACTTGTTCAAACCCTAAAGCCCTTTTATCAAGTTGCATCTTTCTAATAGTTATAAGAGGAAAACCATTAACACGTGTATCCTTCTGATATTAGATAGTTGATCAATTTTGTTTTCAAATCTCCCTATAAGAATTCTAACATATCTCATACTTTAACCATCTATGCTTAGCTATAATTTCTCTACTATAATATGCTTCTTATGGTGACAGTCATAAATATATTTTCATACATAAACTAAATTTATATTTATTTGACAATCTAATAACATGAGCAATCTAATGGCAATCTTATAACATGATTTTTGAAGTCTACATTACCTTAACTTTGTCATACCATAAATAGCCATTCCAACCAAATTTCTAATCATCTCCTAGTTCCAATAATCTCCTGATTCTCAGTATCACCTACTTTGTCATCCAAACTAAACAAGTGGCAAAATACAATTTCAAATCAGGCAGACCTAAGCCTCCTCTTTTTTAATATCTTGTAATACCATGTACTTAACTGATATTTTCTCTTCCTTCCTTCCCACACAAATTTAGATACATCAGTTGTCAAAATACATATTGTCTAAAATAAAAATGACATTCTAGATAAAAAAATATTTTAATCATAACAATTTGCCCCAGCAAGGACTTGCCCCAGCAAGGAAAATTGTACTTTTTCCCATCTTGACATATTGCTTTTTAACTTCATTCTACATCTTAACACAGTTATTTTGAAACAACATATAATTCAAATGTATGAAATTAATACCTAAGTATTTACCTTTTTCTCAGTCTTAAAACCCATTTTGTTCATCAATTTGTTTGGTTCTGTATATTCCTATTTATTTTTAATATCTTCATCTTCTGTTGATTAATCTTAAAGACACCTAATACGCTAAATTGTTTTAATATAATTATTATTAATAATAATTTATATTAATTAATATTATTATAATAAATAATAAATAATAAAATTTAATATTAATATTTCAATCACATTTAATGGAGCTTCCAACACCAAATTATTTGCAAAGACTCTCTATTTATAATTTTCTTTTTTAAATTCTTATACTCATTACAGTCATTTTGCCTTATAGCTCTATTCAAGAACCAAAAAAATGCAGAAGGAGCATAATGGGTAGCCTTGTCTTCTTCCTTTTTGTATCTCACAAGGTTTTGTTAAATCTCCATTGACATATAAAGAGGGTTAACATATAAAACAATTCCATTAATTTTTGTGAAAAAAAAATTTGGTCTTGCTGAAATGAATTCTTTCCCCAAAACTTGTAAAAGAATTTACAAAATTCTTTCCCCAAAAGGCAAATATTTTGTATCTTTTTTAATGTGAGTTACTTGTAAACAAATTAAAATGTTAATATGAATTTCTTTTAAAATTATGTTATCTAAATTATCAATCGTTAATGAAAGTGCTATTGCAAAATTTCTTGTCTTTTTCTTCACAAAATGAATAAAAACATCCCTTGGGATATTTCTTGCAAAATTAGGATCAATGTCATTCTCCAAAGTTTTTTTTTCCCAGTCAAACAACAACAACAACAACAAAAACCAACCCCTGTCAGTGCCTCAACAAACTCTTTTTCAAATATTTTCATCTGAATTCTTAGGAATGGCACTAAATCTCATTTCCATCTAAGTTCCAGCAAAGCCAAATTATCCAATCCTCTTTCTAATTCTATATCCCTAACCTATGTTTATTCTCTAGGATTATCATTCTGTCATTAAATTGTTTCATAATGCCTGACATTTCTTTTATACTGCCCAACATTTGTTTCACAAAATTATCCATTTTATCCAAGCTTTTGTCTATCTGTTTTTCAAGGTCACTTGGCTTCAAGTGAAATTTAGTGAATTCATCAAATATTGATCCAAGTAAACTTAAGCAAATTGCTTCATCATTTTTGTCTTCCTTCTCTAGCACTTGTTCTGAAGAATTTCTTCTAGCTGCCATTCTTGCCTTGTGTGTCATCATGCTTCTACACTGAAAATATTAAACAAATGACAATTCACTGCCTCTGATACATTTCAATATAATTACAGGCACACATCCCTCCTAAGTATATAGTCTACAGTGTTCAATATACTTTGAACACTCAGTCTTCTTTCAACATGCAAAACACAAAGAAACCCTCCAATCTGAAAGAAAATATCTTTAACTGATGAGTAATTATATTTCAAACATGATTAAGAAATGAGGTTGGCAAGTCCTAATGTCTATAAAGGTTGCAATACAGCTGCAAACAAGGATAGGGTCACTCACTTCCCAGTCGCTCAACTCATGATCCCACCACAATATTCTGCCTTTGGTGGTTGTGATTTATTCATGGGGAATATTCATTCAGAAATCAAATAAGTCAATTTCACACTTCCTCCTTCATCCAGAGGAAGTTTTTTTGTGTCTTGTGTCTGTTGAGAGAACCCAAACCTGTTTAGTTCCATATTTGGTATCCTCAAGAGATATTGGGAATACAATTATCAAAACTCCTACCCTGCAAGGTGCTGCTATTATACCTGGATGGTGCCATATAGAATGAACAAATTTAGACATTGTCTAGCACTGTACTCAAATATTATAAAAATGGAGAAAGCAAAAAAAGAAGCAATATTTTGCCTTCCACACCAAAAATATATTTTCTTCAAGCTTATATATTGTATCTTTTATATTTGCAGAGAGAACCACTTTAATATGTACAACCTTATATTAAGCAGAATATCTTTTCAGTAGTCGTGAGAATAAAGTGAGGAGTGCATGAAAACTGCATTCTCTGTCTTGAGTTTCTGAAGTAGAGAGAGGTTTAAATTTAGATTACATCTCTAAACTTTGTAATCTTTATCAAATATTTTTTTTTCAAAAATTTCATTCTCTCCCCCACTGACCTTCAATATTCTGTTTTGTTAGGGTTTGTCAGAGGGTGGATGGGTGGGGGGGGGGTTGAGATAATGATTAACAGTAAAAATATTTCAATAGCCTGAAAATCAATCACCATGAAAAAATAGTGCATTAAAAAATCCTTAATGTTGCATTTCAATCGCATATTGCAGTAACAATCTACTGTATGCATTCCTTTCTGAGCAACGTTGTCCTTTTTCTTCAGAAACTTTGACCAGGCAGAAATACATATAATGCCTCTAGTTGGAAGTGATCAGGCTCCTGGCCAAGTCTAGGAGTTAATACAGAAAAATAGAAGCTACATGTGATGTATTATTAAACTATTGCTTGCTGTACTATATCAGGCCTTTTTAAAGTGAATAATACATTACATGGTGCTCTTGTGTGTTTTTTATTCAGCTTATATAATATAAGGTACTCAGCCTCAATTTATGAAGGGGAGCACTGGATGAATTTTGGCAATAGTGAGGAATCTATTCTCAGGAAGATATATCTTTGATTCTGGCCCTGCTATATAATTGTGTAGGAGAAAAAACAGGCTGTTTCCTACCAATAGTGGTATTTTCCTCTAACATCACTTCCTGATGAAATTTACAGCCTTGGATGTGTTTTTTTTTTCCACACACACACACACACGTGTGTGTGTGTGTGTGTGTGTGTGTGTATCCCTATATTTACTTCCAATAAGTGAGAATCCAGGAATAAGGTTTACATTTTCTTATGTCAATCAATGGACTGGTCAAATTTGTTCAACATTTCAACATTTCAAGTAACTAGCCATATAACAGTATGCAGATGCTACAAAACAGAGAGACAAAATAGGTAGAATGATTAATTTTATTAAATACCCATCACCTTACTTTTAAAACCTGAAGGTTCTGCTGAGACAGTTGGCTTGTTCATGTATTGTGATACTCAAGAATTTCATTATGGTATTTTCACACGTATGGCATATATTGCAAGTAAATCAAAGAAGGCTTATTGGTTTATAAGAAATTATAACCAGAAATGGGTCTTACTTTCCATTGCTTTCAGGGGTTATATTAAAAAGCCATTTTTTCCCTGTTTGTAAATGGTAATCCAGGCCCAATTATTCCTTCACAAACCTTGCAACAGTATTTCTTTAATTTGCTTAACTAACATAAACACTGAGTCAACTGAGAAGGCTTGCAATAATGTCAGCTCTGAAAAGACTTTTAATACTGTGGGAAACCCCCACCCTAGAAGAATGAAATATTTTGGGGAATATTAAAAAGGCAGGAGAGAATATTTCCCCTAAAGGAGAAATGGAAAAAACCTTAAGGAAAACAGAAACCACCCCCAATTTCACCGCCCCAAAGGAAAACTGACAAGACCAGTTTATAGAAATGCAGATTTGGTAGAAAGACTGGGTCCTGCAGAAACTTCAGATAAGCAACACAATAAGCAACACAATCAAGCCAAAGGTTGACAAAATTAGCTCAAACAAACACCTAGGATTTGCACTTCCCCTTTTGCCTATAGAGCCAGCCATGATCCCTACATGACCCCAAAGGAACCCAAAAGGTATAAAACCACTCTAAACTCCATTTTATCAGCTGACCCAGAACTGCACACAGTGGTTCTGTTCATCAATAAACTTTCTTTCCAATCAGCCTCCGTGTTGTTTCCAGAGTCTTTCTCCCAGTTTGGAACTCAACCAGATGGATATTTCTTCAAACAATACTGAGGATCAGTTCTTTTTCCAACATATTTGTCTAGTAACTTCAAATACAATCTTTAAAATCATTATTACAATACAATCATTATTAAAGTACTGGCTAAAATGAGAAGGATTTTCTTTCCAATATTGTACTGTTTTATTATTATATTTCAATTTCTATATGTTCTGTTTTTATGATATTTCAGTTTCACAATATTCCCTTTCATTTTCAAAAATCTGGAATCTTTTTTAATGTGCATCAGCTATGAAAAATCTGTCCACATTTTAAAAAACCACTTTTGAAGGAAAAAGATGACATTATTGACTCTGAAACTATTATTCTTATTCTTTGGTTCTTACAATAGAGGTTATTTTTGCTTATTTGTATTGACTCCAAAATGCCTTGTTATTTTAGCACATAAATATTTTAGTGTAATCCATTTTCTGTCTTTATCTTCTGAAAATATTTCTAAGGGTATAAACAAATGGATAACTGACTATCAGTTAGAAACCGGGAAAATATAGTTTAACAACTGCTATTGTGAATTTAATATTTGAAAGAATTTATTTCCCATCTCATTATAATTTATAACACGAAGATAAAAAAAGAAAAACATTAAAAATGTAAGGTTGAAGTGGCATGGGTAAATACTAATGTAATTCAGACATTATTTTATTCATGTCCCCATTGTTTTTTATTGCTTTTTCATTTGTTGTTTGAAGAAGTACAAAATTATTTCAAAATGTTCTGTATCTGTTGGTTGATTTTTCCAGCTTTTTTTATTTCTTTTTATTTGGCTTTGATGAGTTTTCAAATAATCTGATCTATCTTTGATGAATCTGCTTTTTAGCAACAAAAACTAAACCAGAAACCTTTGCATTCTGAGTTCCATAACTAGCTTGTTTACATTTTTAGTACATGTTTAATTAATAAGATTGTTTCAAGATTTTGTTGGACTATTTCTTTCAAAAGCATGATGAGATCACATTTCCAATACAAACAAATCTATACTTGTTTCTTTAAACTATTTGGTGATCTGTTTGTCTAAGATATATGCATGTTTTACATTTCAGAAACAAAGCATTCCTATTGTTGTAGTCCAAACATGGATTACCTAAAGCAACCAAATCACTTTGAAGACACACCATCATTTTGCTAGTGTGCCATACAGTATTAATTGAACCCCCGGCAAAGCATTGGCACCTTGCTGGACAATCCTGGCAAAGGCAGTACCAGAATTTAAGTATCCTTGGCTTAGTATATTGTAAAGGCAAGAAAATGAAAAATGCAGACACAGTAGAAATTATGGTGTGATGTTGGAATGTTTTTGATAAACCCATCTGTGTGAACTTATTATTATTTATCACTTCCTACTAGGTCAAAGTGCTAGCCACAGCACCTTTGAGATATGTTTGGTGAATAAAAATAATTTGTTTCACTAAGTCACTAGTTCCTGACTGATTCTTTATAGATTTGATAGTGAATGCAGCAAACATATGTATTCCATTGGGGGGAAAGGGTACCATTTACTACCATACTATACTGAAGCATCTAGAATCTGGTTCTAAAGTCTGACAGCTGCTACTAAATATCAAGCACAACCAAAATTATTCCATTTTAAAGAGCCCATTTCACATCCAGCGCTTCTGTATTATAATTTTCAGAGTGTTTCTGTACATTTTCCCCTTCTCTGGCTTAAAACTGAATCCTTGGCTCTTCCTGATCTAAAATCTGCTTCAGCAAATTTGACAAATCTGGCCTTGTTTAAATTTATCATCCAGAGAATATCTATGACCAGCCAAGAAGTATTCAGTTTCTCTTTTCTCTAGAATTAATGTTTATTCTTCCCTTCTTTCCTTTCTAAATCTATTGATTTATTCACCATTTCTCACAATTTTAATTAGCTCTCAAATTTTTCCTTGACATGCAGCAACCTACACCCTGCTATTTACATTGTGTCTCATTGCATTTCTTTCTTTTTCTTTTTTGACAATTTCTAATTTCCTCAGTCTCTTTCTCCATCTCTAATATTAGGACTATTAGATACCTTTCTTTATGATAAATGAAATACTCTTATTTTTATGGCCTGAAAATTCTATTATTCTTGGATATTGAAAAGCTATTGCTTTAATTTATAGCCATATATAGTTACACATACATCAAGAGTATATAAAATTCACTACCTTGCTTTAGAGCAATACATTTCACCCTCAAATGGATAATCATTTGACTGTCCAAGAATTCTAAATGAATTATAAATAAGAAAAAAAAGTTAGTTTATATCCAGGACAGTATAAAGTCAAATGATTTTGAATGGTTGAAATTAAAATAATTTCCTTGATCAAAGCAGGTCTGGGAGACAAAATCAAGAGATTTAGGACCACACCTTGTTTAAAAGACATGAAACCAGATGTTATTTGTTTTCCAGAAATATATAAAATCAGCAAGCAGTTACTAGTTCTAAAAGAGAATTGGTTTAGGGAAAATATACATCATCCAAATCCTCAGTGTTAAAGGGAAATCGATAAATTTTTAAAGGGGATTTGGGGGCGCTTTTTTTAAGTTTAAAAAGACAAATGAAGACTTTATCTTTTTGTTCAGTCTTTGATACAAGTTTGATTCAGTTGCAGAACATATGCCTACAGGAGCACAGGGGAATGTTTTATTTCTTCAGAATTATTCCTTCAGAAACTTAATAACTGTGCTGAAATGAAGACACTTTTGCTTTTACTGAAATTTGAAGAATATTGGAACTTCTGTTCTAAATAGAAGAACATTTCTATGCAAGATAAACAAAAATGGGATAATGTATTATGTAGATATGAAGTATAGGGATGTGATGGCTCAGTGCCTAAGATGCTGAGCTTGTCAATTGAAAGGTCGGCAGTTCAGCAGTTCAGCAGTTCGAATCCCTAGTGCTGCATAATGGGGTGAGCTCCCGTTACATGTCCCAGCTTCTGCCAGCCTAGCAGTTTGAAAGCACGTAAAAAATGCAAATAGAAAAATAGGGATCACTTTTGGTGGGAAGTAACAGCGTTACACGCACCTTCAGCATTTAGTCATGCCAGCCACATGACCATGGAGATGTCTTCGGACAGCACTGGCTCTTTGGCTTTGAAACAGAGATGAGCACCGTCCCCTAGAGTTGGGAACGACTAGCACATATGTGTGAGGGGAACCTTTACCTTAACTAGATATATGAGGTATACAATTTCTGAGATTACCAACAGAAAGAATACAGAATAGAAGTTGGAAGGAAACTTGAAGGTCTTCTAGAACAATGCCCCTGCTCAAACAGGAGACCATTCTGGACAAATGGTTGCCTAATCCTTTCTTAAAGGGAGCCATGATGGCGCAGTGGTTAGAATGTAGTACTGCAGGGCTAACTCACTGCTCACTCCAGGAATTCGATTCTGAGCGGCTCAAGATTGATTCAGCCTTCCATTCTTTCAAGGTTGGTAACATGAAGACCCAGATTGTTGGGGGCAATATGCTGACACTGTAAACCACTTAGAGAGGGCTGTAAAGCACTGTGAAGCAGTATATAAGTCTAAGTGCTATTGCTATTTCTAAAAAGGTCCAATGAAGGAGCCTCCACAACTTCTGGAGTAGGGGTGGATTCTAAATTTTTTTACTACTGATTCTGTGGGTGTGGCTTATTTTGTGAGTGTGGTTTGATGGTCATGTGACAATTATTTAGAATTTAGCAGAGGTACTGGTCTACCAGGCTTTTAATTGCTTGCAGAGCTGTACCGATCTACCCATTTATTTTTTGCAGGCACTGATCTATTCATGTATTTTTGCAGGCACTGATCTACTCATTTGTTTTCTTTTAACACTGATCAGTTGTAGGGCGGCCCTTTGAAGCGCCGCGGCAAGAGTTTAAACAGTTTTTTTCCCTCTAGCCATCAGCTGGGACTCAGGAGGCAGCAATAGATTGGTGATGGGCCAAATTAAAGGTAAGAATAATGCGTGGGGTGGGGGAGTGGGGGGCGGGGCGGGCAGAACTTGTTCAGTGATGTCATATCATCACCACTACCGGCTCGGGAGAACCGGGCCGAACTGGGAGGAACCCACCACTGTTCTGGAGGCAAGCCATTCCACTGATCAATTGTTCTCACTGTCAGGAAATGTTTCCTTAGTTTTATCTCTCTTTGATAAGTTTCCATCTGCTACTTCTTGTCTTGCCCTCTGGTGCTTTGGAGTATAGATTGATCCCCTCTTCTCTGTGATAGCCCCTCAGTTGTTGGAAAACTATTATTATGTCATCCATAGTTCTTTCTTTTGTTAGACTAGACATATACAGTTGCTGCAACCATTCATCCTATATTTTAGTTTCCAGTCCCCTAATCTAATTTTCAACAGAATATAACCATTTTATTTGGCTAGCATACATTTTGATATGAGCGATTCAATCAAACTTCAGTCAATTTACTGAAAATTTGGAAGATCTTACCTCAGATAAAATGGGAAGCACTAAAAACATAATAAGAGTTAGATGTTAATTAAAATAAGTGAAAAAGAATAAATTAGAAGTTACAGGAACTGAATTCAACCATTGTTAGAATGCTATATATAAAGCAAAAGTCTTATGAATATAATAACAGTCTTTAAGCTCATGAAGACGAAGTTATGGTAGGAGAGTAAATGTGTGTTTTACTGTGTTCCATTGTGTTTTTAGAGAACACAATGGAAGGAATTTAAAGAATTGTCCAACAAAATCAGTTAAATATGAAGAATAATTGATTTGGAAGCCTTTAAAAAAGATACTATGATAGCACACATTTGTACTATTTTATTGAATTTACAATATTTCATAATTTACTTAATGTAGACTTTGGCAAAAGTGTTGGGTTTTTTACATCATAAGAATGTTTATCTATTTTTTCCAATGTTTAAAACAATAAATTTCCCATTTACTCCTGAAATAAGCTAGTTTGTTCACAGTAATTCTCTGCAGCTATTCTGCCATCCCTACACTAGAATCTTGGTGGCTCAATTGTTTGGTTATTTCCAACAGCCTTGACAGACACTATTTTCTATCAGTAATTGTTTCTTTGCGTTCTTACAAGCTCATGCTTTTACCATTAGTGACACTGTCTAGCCACCAAATCTTCTATTGGTCTCTTTTTTTGTTGCCTTTTATGTTTCAAGGCTTTGAACTCTTCTCCATTCTCTACCTTCACAATGTTCTCCAAAAATATTTAGGTTTTAGTTTTATTATTAGCATGTCTATTGAACAGTCTGCTTTTACTTCTATTGAATATTGGCTAGTGCAATTTCTTATGGTCCAAAGTATTGTCAATAATTTTCTCCAGACAACTGAAATATGTTTTCTTCCTTTAGCCCAGGTATATCCAATCCATGACCTACGGGCCACATGCAGCCCTGGATAGCTGATAATGGGAATTCACAAGATATTTTTTTAAAGGAAGTTTCTTATTTATATTCTGTACATTAACTGTACTATATATTGTATATATGGCCCAAGATAATTCCTCTTCACTCAGTGCAGTCCAGGCATGCCAAAAGTTTGGACAACCATACTTTAACCTGTCTGATTATCCAGCTGTCATAGCCATATGTCAGAATTTGAAAAACCATAGCCTTGACAATAGATTTCATTACCAGATTTGCTTCCATTCAGTGCACTTTATCTGTATCTGCACTTCAATATTTTATCTTAATCTATCACAGTCTTTCTCCCAAATAGCAGGAACTTCTTTATGTCATGAGTAGAGCCACTATCCCTGTGAATTATTAAGCCTAGGCAGATAAAATCTCTTCTACATCAATGTCTTCTCTGCCTATTAGCAATCATAAATGATGGGATTATTGATGCAATGTGTAGCATGCCACTGTTTCTGTTCTATCATGGTGCCTGATGGTATGTCAGGATTCGCAATGACTTCTCTCTTACTGTTTGCTGGCCTGTGAAACTTGCCACCATTAATATAAAGACAAAATATGCCATATGCAGCATCCCGCTAGCTAAAACGTGAAGTGCTCCAAAATACTTTTCTAAATATCATTTCTGAAAATGTCAAAGATGCTTTCCTCTTTCAGAAACCAATGAAATCTCCCAAGTTGCGTAGGCATCTTATGATTGGTAATTACTTTGCAGTCCTGACAGTTGCAGTGCCATTAAAAAGACAGGAAGCATAGCATCCATTACAGATGTACATTTCAATCCAAGAATTATTGCTGTATTTTTGTATGTCTGAAATTATCTTAGACAAAATTCACATGTTTAATTTTAAGACAGGTTGACAGAATGTTTTCAAACTGTGATTTCATCAGATAATTAGAATGGTGAGATTCCCAGTGAGAAATTTCAGCAGAAGAATAATTTGTTTTTCCTTAAACTGACAACTGAGAAATAAGATCAGTGTAGGATAAAAAGACATGTTTAGTTTATTGTAGCTGGTACATGACTAAGCAGCAACTCCAGCACCATATTTAAGCTGATTTGCTCTTTAACAACTAAATTGGTATGAAATCTCTCTTTTATTTTCCTGAGAAACAACCATCATTGTAGGTGGTGGCACTTAATCTATTGCAGAAAACTTTTGGTTAGAATTAAATGTCATTTTACTTTTCACCAATATGGTCCCTGGGTGTAGTAGCTTGGCTATGTACTGAAGTCAGAAGTGGAGTTTGCTTCATTGTAAAGCTGTTTCTAAGTTCAGTGTTTTGTTTTTTCTATATGGGCAAGAAATCATTTACGAAAGAGACCTGAAACAAGATGGCTTGGTGACATCAGCAAGTATTGCAGGTCCAATTGGCAAAAGAAAGCTCAGGACCATATTGGTTGGAAACATGCAGAAGAGGCCTTCATCCTGCAGTGGATAAATAATGGCTAAAATGAAGGAGGAGGAGGAGGAGGAGGAGGAGGAGGAGGAGGAGGAGGAGGAGAAGAAGAAGAAGAAGAAGAAGAAGAAGAAGAAGATGATGATGATATGGGCAAGAATAATAAAACAAGAGAAGGTCAAGAAGTTCACAAGAAGTGTTGGCTTGTGCAGAGTCAAACCATAGTTCATCTAGTTTATTATTGCTTGCTTTTTAAAAAAATCTGCATATCATTATCTCAGGTTGTTTCTGGATGCAGTTTGAGCCTAATGAATTCCTGATCTATCAAAAGCTAATATAATCTTGCATTTTTAAAACCTAGGATATCAATGATATTTTTTTAAAGTTATAATTAATTTCTATGATGTAGAGCATTCAGTTCAATCTTTTAGAGATGAAATCTATTAATTTCCTTTGAAGGTTTTTCTTCTTTGATCCAATAAGTAAAAACTACTTTGGGAAAATCTTATTCCCCCCCCCCCTTAATTGTAATTGACCAAGAATATACACCACCAAATGAAATGGGGAAGCAATTTGGATTCATCTCACATACCAATCCTAGAATTATTGCAGCATTCTGAGCCAAATGAATACTTGGCACACCATTTCAGCTACATCTCTCAGTCAGCATTTAGGAGCTGAATATCCAGGAACAGGAATACAGCCAGAAGAATAGCTTCTTTTGAACTTAAAAAAAAGCCTGCCTTTGTTGTTCCTGTACCAATATTTTAAGTGAGGGATTAGGGCAGGGGTGAAATACAAAATTTGTTACTACTGGTTCTGTGGGCATGGCTTAGTGGGGGTGGGGGGTGGGATTAATGTGACTGGGTGGGCGTGGCCAACTTTTTAAAAAAAAACTTTTTAAAGCATTTTTTCTAATGCTTTGAAAAGCCTCTGCCGATCAGGCAACTCAGCTGGGATCGTCAGAGAGGCTTTTTAAAAAATGCTTTGAAAAGCCTCTGACGATCTCAGCTCAGCCGCGCGATCATCAGAGGCTTTTTTTTACTTTTAAAAGCATTTTTTTCATCAGAAGAGGTTGTAGAAAAAAATGCTTTTAAAAGTGAGGGGAAAAAGCCTTTGATGACCATGTGGCTCAGCTGGGCATGGGGGGAGGCACAGGGATTTTTGCTACCGGTTCTCCGAACCACCGCTGCCATCGCTACCGGATCGGGCGATCCGGACTGAACCAGGAGCATTTCACCCCTGGATTAGGGGATTCTGTAACTCAGTACTTCTCAACCTCTGCCAATTTAAGATGTGTGGATTTCAACTCCCAGCATTCTCCAGGCAGCATGCTGACTGGGGAATTCTGGGAGTTGAAGTCCATACATCTTAATATTATCAAGGTAGAGAAATATTGAGCTAGCTGAAAGAGAATACATTAAAGCAGTCCTAGCATGTCGGTTCTCGTAAACTAGAGGAACAATTTTGGATTTTTATGCACAATCTTATAGAATGATTTCCATATTGCTAATGGAGGAAATGCCCATTGGATGTAAAAGATAAACATTATACTTTTCTAAAATCACATTTGCCTAGCAACAGTATAATTTATTCACTTATATATTATAGAAAAATATCACTAGGGATATTTCAGGAACTGAAATACAGCAGCTCAGTGAAAAAAAGAAGAAAAGGAATAAAATGGTAAGCAAGTGGAATAAGAGACAGTGGGCCCCTGGGTATATCCACATGAATAAAGTACAAATACTAGACTTTTTTTTTGTTTCCTTTGAAGTTAAGAAGTGCGAAATGCCTCAAATTGCACTTAAGGTTGCCTCAGCCTGCCTCAAACTCTAGCACTTAAGGTTACCAAGGATGTCTGTTTATATAAGACTTTCAATTATTGGGCAAAACTATTTTTAAAGATTTACAGTCTTCTCCAAGCATGTTCTATTAACTTCAGTGACTAAGTCAATTGTTGCTGTTCACAATTCACTAAGCATTTAGTATTTCTTTTAAACTTGCATATTCTGAAATCTCAAGTTACTCATTATGACTGACTATAAATTATGTCATAAAACCTGAAATAAAATAAATTTACATGCTTTTAACTTTCTGATTATTCTTTTAAAAAATAACTACCAAACTACCAAATTACACTAAATCTGTTTCAGAAAGGATCAGAATTCATAATATTATTATAGTAGTTGCATTTGTCTAAAAAATAAAACATTAAAAAAAGTCTGGTTATTTCATGGTCCTTTTCTTTCCCACAGTTTCTAACATATGCTTAGAATAGAATAGAATAACAGAGTTGGAAGGGACCTTGGAGGTCTTCTAGTCCAACCTCCTGCCCAGGCAGGAAACCCTACACCACTTCAGACAAATGGTTATCCAACATCTTCTTAAAAATTCCCATTGTTGGAGCGTTCACAACTTCACCAGGCAAGTTGTTCCACTTATTAATTGTTCTGTCAGGAAATTTCTCCTTAGTTCTAAGTTGTTTCTCTCCTTGATTAGTTTCCACCCATTGCTTCTTGTTCTACCCTCAGGTGCTTTGGAGAATAGTTTGACTCCCTCTTCTTTGTGGCAACCCCTGAGATATTGGAACACTGCTATCATGTCTCCCCTAGTCCTTCTTTTCACTAAACTAGACATACCCAGTTCCTGCAACCGTTCTTCATATGTTTTAGCCTCCAGTCCCCTAATTATCTTTGTTGCTCTTCTCTGATTCTTTCTAGAGTCTCAACATCTTTTTTACATCGTGGCAACCAAAACTGAATGCAATATTCCAAGTGTGGCCTTACCAAGGCATTATAAAGTGGTTTTAACACTTCACGTGATCTTGATTCTATCCCTCTGTTTATGCAGCCTAGAACTGTGTGGCTTTTTGGCAGCTGCTGCACACTGCTGGCTCATATCTAAATGGTTGTCCAGTAGGACTCCAAGATCCCTCTCACAGTTACTACTATTGAGCAAGGTACCACATATGATGTATCAGGTTGATACGTACCTATGAAAGTAGATGCATGTACAACTTTTAAAATCCTATGGATTAGCTTTGTTTCTGTAAATCTGTAAGAATAAAGTGTCATCAGGAATTATGGATTTTCAGGTTAGTTAGTTAGTTAAATATCATCAAGTTAGGTTTGATTCCTGAGGAGTATATGTTAAAATAATCTCAATCTTGGTCCGTTTCAGGTAATAATTCATGTCTCTTCCAGGGACATTTCAGTAATTTCTTTATCCAGTCCACCTGTCTAATCCATTGCCTTCAACTTCTTTTAACCTTGCCAAGTCCATCAATGGCTTGAATCTCCTTAACAAGTTATGTGAATATCTTGCTTCTCTCTCTCTCTCTCTCTCTCTCTCTCTCTCTCTCTCTCTCTCTCT